>NW_001798975.1:6943-92180 GCF_000165425.1 Paramecium tetraurelia
CCCAAACCCTCATGAGTGGCCGGCCATAAAGTTGAGTAATACAATTATAGTTAATTTAATGTAAAAAAAAGGTATTAAAAAGTTAAATAGAATGATAATTAAAGTTAAATATTAAAGTATTTAGTAGAATCCTTAAATGTAATAAAATCTATCATTTATGTTGAAATATGTTTTAATCATAAACTAAATTTAATTTGTACTAGGAGTGTAATTGAAAACATAGAGGATTTGATTATAGCCTAAATACAAAATGGAATAACCTTATCGTCAAATTACGGAGTACTTAAGAAGCAACATACAAAAATTAAAACAATTAAACATAAAAGTAGATAGGTATTATTTAAATACATTCAAAAATAGAGGACATGGACAACACCGAACACTGTATCAACTGTTTTTAGTATAATTTTAATTTAATAAAGGTGAACGGCAACACCATATAATTGATTTAATAATATTAATACCTTGGACTTAGAGTCTAAAATACAATTCTAAATTTTAAATTGAAATCCAAAAAATTAAGCTACCTTATTTTGCACAATTTCTCGACTCTATACCTTTCCAAGCAAATTCACAACAATCTTCCTGCACCTTTTATGTGATTTCAGCATCCTCTTCTTTCACGATGAAATACATCCACGTCATCATTTTTTGGTCGACTTCTTACCTTCCTATTCCAAGCCATACTTTGAAACAAGGAAAAGAAAATCAACATTATGGATTAACTTATACGGTAATCCCCTTGAGAGGATCAATCTATCAATTTATGTCTATTTGAATAATTTTCCTTAATATTTGCTTATTTGACTTTTGATGGAATTTTAAATTTGAATTTTCGGGTTTTTGGTTATTTCGATAATTGAGTTATATTTTTTAAAATAATATCATGTCCAAAAGATACAGTGTGAGGTAAAGGGAAAACCACTGATCTAGGGATCGTAAAGATAAGACATCACCCGAAGTACTTAAGCTAAATGAATCCCGGAATGCAGAGAGTTACTTGAACAGAAAAGCTTATAGGAAGACATTATAACCACCTTGTAAGAATGGATGATTTAGGACTTTTACACCATGTATGGTTAACTAGGGCAGCATTGGAAATTTTAGACTTCATCTATGAACAAGGTATGGGGTAGGTAACAGATATTAAAAATAGACGGAAGGAATATATATAAAGGGAAGAAAAATGAGAAAAATAATTATGGTTTAGGAAAAGGAGGAGGAAGTCGGAAGAAGATATGAGTGAGTAATCAATAAATCAATCTGTTATTTCTGTATAGGATTAGATTGAATGCTTATCATTATGTTTATCATAGATTAGCCTACCTTATATTCTTTGATATATCCTTGGCCACTTTATAAGGATGGATACCTTTTTTTGCCATTCTAAAATTCATATGTATTCTTAAAATGCCAGCTAATTTATTTATTTATTCTATTAAAACAATTTAATATCATATATTTAATAAAGAATAAAATTATAAAGATTAAAGAGATTTTAAATACATTGGTAGGATCATTCATTACAATGGTCTGACTTCCATTAATTTAAGTGATATTCAAGGATTATTTATTATTTTTCTGTCAATATAATCCAATCTCACATAAAAATTTTATTTAAAAAGTATTTTTCTCTTCACAGTTAATTTTTTTCCAATTCAATGAGCTTTTCCTTCATCTAGATATTCATATTTTTTAAAGGATTCTCTACATTTAATTTATTTACTTACTCATTATTCTAAAATTTACTTTATTTTGTTTTTGGATCCTTTGAAATTAGTTATTTCTAAGATTAAATAAATGTTTAAAATTAAGTAAGCACTTAGATTTAGAACAATTTATTATAAAAAGGAATATCCTTTATTTTGCTTCTTTCTTTTGAAAAGAAGAAAAAGATAATTTTCAATCCTGCTTGATTATAATCAAATTCCGAAGAATTATCGACATCAGCAAATAATTATATAATTCTTTTTATTCAAAGAAATTTTCGTTCATATTAAGTTCTTCTTTCATAATCGTTAAGTTCTGTCAAAAATTATGTACATTAGAATGATTGTCAAGAAATTGAGGATGAAAATCCAGCAGCAATTTAGAAAATAGTTTTTCGAGATATTCCAATAACTAATTAGATTTTTTTTTTATTTTTTATGACTTTAATACTTAATTGTCCATGTTTTGCATACCTGCATGCATAGACAATTTTTTTATTGGATTAAAACAAACTATGATGTCTTCCAAGGCTGATTTCCTTGATTATTTATTATAGATTTAAGATTGAATGAACAATACCTTATTTATTCTAAAATTGAATTTGTCTTTCTTTTGTACTAAATTATCTTAGAAATCTCCTTAGCAAGTTTCTCCATACATTCCATAAGCCCAGGACCATAATTCTACGTCCTTGTCTACTGCCATTATGTGATAACCACAGTAACTGAATTAACAATATTATCTTTAACTGCTTAGAGAGTTTCTACATCTTACAAATTTTCATGACCTATGGTTAGAGATGACATTGTTCTTTCAGTTATAATCCCTCTTTTAAATGATGCAATTCAAATGAGAAATGATCCTTCTTCTCTAAACCAAGGTCCAAATGACTAATCAGAAATTAATGCTTTCTGTTTCTGAATTAACATCTCCAACTTGCACCTGCGTAATGATTATATAAGTATTTACTTCTTATAGTGTTTCCAATACTTCCATAACCTAAGTACTTCCTGCATAACACTATGATTTATGTTATAAATAGTGTATTTTACAATTAATTAGTGCTTGCTATCTGAATGTATAAGTGATATCAATTTGAATAAGTTTCTGTTAAAAAATAAACTCTAACGTTGAAATAACTGAGGATTATATTTTAGTTCCCTCTTATTACATGTAATCCAAGACTCTACTTGAATCGCGTGCACTATCCATCTAATTATTGCGATGCTATTAGTGAGATAGTTAATACTTTCTTTGTGGGTTTAGTATTCCCCTAGTCACGCTCAGCATTAATTAAAATCAGGAGATCTCAATATCAAGCACACTAATTATAGCTTGGAGAAAGTCTCGATAGTGATTAAAGTTTTTCTTTTTTTTTTAATTTGTGGGCAATGCTTATACTTAAATCAAACATTGAATTTATGTTACTTATCGTATAAGTTGTTAATATCGCCTATGCCTATCTGATATTGATTCTGTTTTTTAGAGGATATGTTTTTTGAAATTTGCTCTACTAAAAGATAATCCAGTTAGATATAATTCTTAAGTAGCACATATATTCTGTTGATAACTTTCTCCTTATCCATGATATAATCAAAAATCCAGTTGCCTTTACTAATGTTGAATTGCTTGTGGTGTAGCGGCTAACACTTGTACAGAGTGCAATGAATAATTAAGAGTTTTACTTTGAACCAAAAAGCAATCTTCTTACATATGCTCGTGCCTTGATTCTTTGAAATTCAGACCATTGATCTTAAAGAAAGGAAAAATTGCAATTTTGCGCCTTCAGACCATCTCATACCTTGTTATTCCTGTAAGGAATATATCTTACTACTGTTAATTGCTGTGTTTGGAACTTTACTGAACATATGATCGTATTGGAATTGGAGGTACTTTTTTATCATCCCTTGTTATGTTAAACAATTGAATAGTTTTTCTCTCCAGTACCTTAGTTCATCTCTCTAATATTATGGCAATACTTCTTCATCTAATTTTTTAATGAAGCAAAAACCTCATAAAAAACATTTTTCGAAGAAAAAATTTGTAACAGTTGTGCTTTTTTCACTTTTCTATTTCTTAAAAAAATTGAAATTAACCTTAATTTCTCTTCTACTTGATTTTTATACCCCTAAAATTAAAAATCCTTTCAGATTTTGTGATTGGAAACATAGAAAACAGAGTAAAGAATAGGCGTATTTTTAAATAATCATAGTGACAATTTTTATAAACTTCTACATAGACTGGTTCTAAGAAGGAATAAAAATACAAAACAAATTATTTAGCAACCACCCCAGCACAAAGAAATACAATTTCTTAGAAATTCATGGATAAATTGTTGGGGTTGGTCAAGGCTGACATATGACTGGCCATAAGACGTCAGTAATATTTTCTGCATAAGGACATGTAGATAGTACATCCCCAAATACCTTTGTTATTATTGATAATTAGGAAAATTTGTGGATGCCTAATTGTTTTGCTTGACTTGCTGTGCCTGTTGCTAGGTTGGCCTAATCTTATAGCCAGTTGTATTTCGGCCGTTTTGTCTAGGTGATCATTCGTATTCCGGCTGTAGGGGCTTAGGAAAACATTCGTATTCCGGTCGTCGGTGATGAGGAAAATCACTCTTATTTTGGCCATCGACACAGGGTCTCTTTTATACTCTCTTCCTCCTCCTCCCCAAATAAAAAAGATCTAAAGTAGCGCTTTGAATATCTTCACAACTTATGTAGGATCTAAAGCAGACAAACCAGCAAAAATAGAAACACTAACGAAACTATTGTATAATTTTTATGTAGAGCACCACCTCAAGTATAAATTTATCCATCATCGAATAAGCAGAACTTATGATAATCTCTCGTTGCCCCTTAGGTCAGAAATCAAATTTCATAGACTAAACTAGATAGAATTTCAGATTAGATCGTTGATTTGCATCTTCAAACCAAGTTACCTAAATATTATTTTTTTTTAATTTAAATTCAGACCATACTGCTGAACCACAAATAAAGAGTTGACCATCAAATTTCATAATTCCTGAATGAATCTAACCTGAATTTATTAATTAAGCTGCTTAATTCTTCAATTCTTCTATTATTTTTAGAGTATTGCATTTCTTTTGATTGCCCTCCTCACAAAATTCATATCCAATTTACTATTGACAATTCTCTACCTTTGTTAAGTCCCCATGCAAAAAGATAACTGATATATGAATCCCCTCCAGCAAATGATGAGAATGGATATATTATATTTGAATTTATTTTATTAAAATGGATAGATGGTTGGAAGTTGAACTGCTAATATTTTAAAAGGGATTAAAATATTGACTTTTATGGAAAAATTGAAAATCAAGCCCTCAATAAGATTAATTACATTTTTCAATTTTATTTTCAGAAGTACCTTTAAAGATTGAGAAAAACTATCAAACTTGAAATAGTACAGGCTTCCTGAACTCATCCACCCACTATAAGATTTCTAAATTATTGAGTAAACAAACTATTGCAAGTAAGAGTCAGGAGCAATAAGCAATATATTGAAAAGAGCTAGCTGAACTAAAGATCTAATTGTAAAAATAGTTTTGAATTATTTATTCTTTAGTTTCTCGATTTCTGATTTTGATTGAGTTATCTTTATATCTAATTATTAAAAAAATGAGTGATGATTAGCCTGAAGCAAACAGGCTATCAGTTAAACAATTGGCTGGAAGATTTCAGTCAATGATGAAAGCTGCACCTGTTTAGTAACAACAATAACCTCCTCCTAGAAAATCTGAAGTTATTGCTAGAAATCCATAGCAGTAATTGTAAAACATGGAAGAAACGAATAAAGTTCTTAGCAAACTTGAAGTTGTTGAAAATGACGAAGATTCCAATCAAAGGTCTAGTGAAACAGTTGAATCATTGCAAAAGGTTATCGAGAATCTTTAAAAAGATTGCAACAAAAAGGATTAGAAGATTCAGGACTTGTAAGAAAATTTAGTCATCATGTCTGATTAAATGAAATTTAGGGAATCAAAGATTCGAGAAGAGGTCTAATAGGAAACAAAAGAAACGAGTGAGTTTGGAAACGAAAGAGTGAAATTAATTACTGAATTGCGCAAGTGTTAAGTAGATCTATAAGAATCGTAAAAACAAAATGCTAATAAGTTCTCTCAAATTTAATAGTTGACAAATAAAGCAACTCAGATATAGAATTTGTCAAAACTAGAGATTGATAAATTAAAGTAGTAGAATCAAGAATTAGAGGAAAAACTCTTATAAAGCTAATAAAAAGTTGATTAATTAGCTCAAAAAATTGAAGAATTAAAAGAATTAAATAGCTAATTGAATCTCTAAAGTTAAGAGGTTGAAGATGTCAAATAAAAATTAGAAAAGGAATTTTAGTAGAGATATGATGAAGTCGAATTCGAAATTATCAATAATAGATAAATTATTGAGGATCTTTAAATTTAATTAAAGGAACTTAAGGCACTAAATTTATAATTAGAATCTGCTGCGATTAATGGAACATTTGATATGAAATAGCAAATTAGTTTATTGTAGGATTAAACAAATGAGTTGTAAAACTAAAACCAAGAATTATAATAAAAACTTCATGCTAAATAAATTGAATTTGATCAAATGAATAAAGCCAAATCTAGAGAAATTGAAAAGCTTAAACAAGATAAAATTGAATTGCAGTAAGAATTAGAATAAACAAAACAAATATCTGAATAAACTTAGGCTGAAACTGAATCTAACTATAAAAATCAAATGTTAATTTTGTAAGATAAATTTCAGAAAAGCGAGGAATAAACATCAAAATTAAATTAAAAAATCTAAGAATTATCTGCTGATCTCATTTAAGAAAGAATGCTCTACAAAAATAATGAATCATAGTTAAATGGAGTCATAACATAATAGAAAGATGAGCTATCCTAAAAATCAAGCCTGGTATTATAATTGACTGAAAAAATCAGGATATTGTAAGATCACTCTATGTAATAAGAGACAAACATATCAAAAAATATTGATGACTATAAAGTTTTACTTGACTAAAATAATCAATAAATCACACAATTATCTGAATAAATAAAGTCGTTGAAGAAACAATAAAGATAATAGGAATAAGAAAATAAGTAGGTAATTTCTTAATATGAATAATAAATTAAGCAATATTTGGCTGAAATTACATAAACCAAAATCCAAAAGAATGAATCAGACAACTAAAGACAAAATAGTGAGAGTTAATTAAGCTAGATTATTGAGAAATAGAAGGTCTAATTGCAATAAGCAAATGCAATTATTTAAGATTTGAATAACCAGATTGAATAATTCTAATAAAACATTTAAGATTAAGAAGAACAGAGAATGAGTGTGATATCAGTGAAATAGTCCTTGTTAATTGAGAAAGAAAGTCAAATTAATATGCTTGAATCATAAGTTATAAAATATTAAAATGAATTAACTCAAAAATAAGACTAAATCATAATATTGCAATAATAATATGAGAAATAAAAATCAGACTTTAATTTAGCAATTTCTGAAAAGGAGAAAAATGCAAAGTTAACAAATTAATAACATTAAGAGTTATAGAATAAAGTTTCTGATTTGACTTTTGAGGTTAATTAGTTACGATCATTAGTTGATAAGGCAGAGGTGGACAAGGAATCAAATATCCAATAGTATAATGAGGCAAATCAATAATTAAAAGATTAATTAAACACATAAAATAGTTTGATTTAAGAATTGCAAGAGTATCTAAAGGAAAGTAATTCTAAAGAATAATTAGCCTTACAGAAGTCAACTCAATAGAGCTTAGAAATCAATTAATTATAATTGGAGATTGGAAAACTGAAAAATGATTTATCTTAACAAGAATAAAAACAATCCTAAACTAATTTAGAGAATTCATATAAGTTGAAAGAATAATAGACCTAAAATGAAACTTTGAAGAATGACTTTAAGTAAATATAATTAGTTTAAGACAAATTAAAATAAGAAAATTTTTAGTTGAACGAATAAATAAATGATTTGCAAATAAAACTGTAAGAGAGTCAAGAAAACCTAAAATAGACCACATAAATAAATGAGAATTAAAAAGAATAGCTTTAAAAGTTAAATGATTAATTATATTAAGAATAGCAGAAGGAATCTGTAAATTAAACAGAGAAATTTTATTTATAATAATTAATCTAATAGCATAAAGATTAAGTTAACGAAGTTCATGAAAAGAATAAGTTAATAACTAGCATTAGTGAGTCAAAAGATAAGTAAATAGAAGCACTTAAAAAATAAGGAGAAGATGCTCAAAAACATTATGAATAATAAAAATAAACTTAATATGAGGAGATGGTGTAATTAAAATAAAAATACGAATAATAATTCCATATACTTGATGATGAAAAGAAGAGCTTAATAGCTGAATATACTAATAGAATTGCAAATTTAGAAGAAATCAATAATGATTATTAGAAAAATTCATCTATTGAATAGAGTCAATTCAATTAGGAGAAATTGAACTTAAAATAATAATTATTAGATCAGCAAGTAAAAATAGAAAAACAATTAAAGGAGATTGAATAAATGTAGGGTTAATTGGAACAGAAATAGTAGGAGATCATTTAGATTAATTTAAAAAATGAATGTGAAGTGTTATAATTGTCAGAAGAATTAGTTTAACTGAAATAATTAAACACAAAGCAAGTAGAAGAGATTAATGAAAGGGATCTAATGATCACTCTTCATTAAACATAAATTAATTTATAAGATGATCAATTTAGATTAGAAATTTCAAATTTAAATGTTAAGATAGATAATATTCTAAAGGAGAATTAAATTTAAATTGAAGATATTCATTCTAATCATCAAAAGTAATTGTTACAAAAATAAAATGAAATTTAAGATAAAGAATATTAAATTAAGAAGCTTGATCAATAATTGTTTGATTATTAAGCTTAGATGGAATAAAGATTGGAATATATTTAATAAAAGGAGTAAGAAGTAGAAAAATTAAGTTAACATAATGATGTCTTAGAGAATGATGCTTAATAAAAGGAATAAGAAATAATTCAATTGAAAAATCATAGTCAAAATTTAAGTGTTGAACTTGAGAAATTCAAATAATATTCTTAGTTGGAATAAGAAAAATAATAATAGGTGATTCTAGAATTAACTGAAAATCTAAAGTAGTCAGAACAGTTGTTCAAATAATAAAACAAATCTATGGAAGATTAGATAAAGAGTTTAGAATAACAAATAACAAATTAAAATCAAAAGATAGTTCAATTATAAGATAGTATAAATCAATTGAATTAAAAGTATTAAGAATTAAAAAATGAAAAATAATTGAAAGAAGCTGAATATGAAAAGTAGTTATAAGAACTATAAAATCAGAGCGATATTCAAAATGAAGCAATCGATTCTCAAATCTAAACAAATGTTGAATAATCTGACTAGATTTCAAAATTGGAACAGAATAAGTCATAATTATTAGAAGAACTTTAAAATGTTGTTGAAGAAAAAAAACAGGTAGAATTAACATATAAATAAGCAATTGAAGATTTGAAGACAGTTCAAGATCAAAGAATAGCAGAGATCAATAAAAAGAATTAGGATTTAGTGCAACTTAAGAATATGATCTTGATATAAAAGGATGAAGAACTGGAGGAACTTCGATAATAGCTTTAATAAAGTTAAGAAGATTTTATTAAATAATAAAATCTGAATGATTCTTTATAAATCCATTCAAGAGAATTGAAAAATAAATTTGATGAATATATAGAAACAAAGTTTTCAGAAGAGAAGCGATTAAATAATGAATTAGATTTGACTGAACAAAAAATAAATGAATTATAAGAACAAGTTGATCAACATGCTGAAACAATACAAAACTTATAGGGAGATATTTAAAGAAAAGACTTAGAATATTTATAATTATAATCTCAATTATAGACAAAAATCCAATAGCACACTCTAGAACTTTCTGACCTTGGTGGAAAGATGAATGAGGAATAATTGAAGCATCAAATTGAAATTAATCAAAAGCAGCAAGAGATAAGTGACCTAAATTTTTAGATTTAAGAAGGTAAGGAGAAGATTGAAGAATTGTCAAATATTATTATTGATAAAGAAACAATGATTAAGTCTTTGGAGGAGACTATTGAAGGAAATACTAATTAGGTGCAATAGCAAAGTATTAAGATTCAAGAACATTAGAAATCTATCGAAGGGCTCACTTTAGAAAATCAAAATAAGCAAAAGTAGTTAGAATAATCAGCCAAGATTATTAAAGATACATAAATAGAATTAGAAGAGTTGACAACTTAATTGACCGATTAAATTGAAAAGTTTAATCAAATTGAGGGATCGTATTTAAAATTGCAGCAATAAAATAAATCATTGGAGGAACTTTATAATAACACATTGAAATTATTAGAAACAAAGGAGGAAGATTTGACAACTACAGTAATTTAGAAGAATGAAGAGATTGCAAGCATTCACTTATCATTGGAAAAGCTAAAATAGGAGTCTGAAAAGGAGTATAAGCAATTGGAAGATTATTCATATGAGTAATTATTGAAGAAAATGGATGATATTGCTTAAAAGGATTGGGAGATTGATCAACTCAATCAAGTGGTTCAGGATTTGAACTAGAAATTGCAGGCTGGTATGGAATGTGTTGAGCAGTATGATAAAGAATTCGACAATCAAATAAAAGAGATTGATGAATTAAAATCTAAAATCAAATAGAAGGACAAGGAAATTAAAGAATGTAATGAGATTATTGAAAAATAGAAATTAGAAATTGAAGCTGTTAACAAATAAATGAATGAAGAACTTTAATTAGTAACCTAATCACTCTAGGAAAATTAATCGAATTATGATCTTGAACTATAAGCTAAATTAGCTATTTTAAATAAAAAAGAAGCTCAGATCCTAAATCTAGATTTTCAGATTGCAGAATTCTAATAAAATCTAAATTAATAGAAGGATTAAATAGAGGAATTAGTTCAAGAGAGAAATGTGCTAATTGAAAGATAAAAGCTGATAGAGGATGAAAAAAATTAGAGTGACAAAGAATTCAAATAATAAATTTAAAGTTTGAAGGAAAGCTTATCTGAATTCGAAGAAAACTATAATTACTTGAAATAGTAACATGAAGAGGTATAAAATTAATTTGCTTCTTAAAAAGAGTTGTATAACGATTTATAATAAAAATATGAAGAGGATTAAGAGAGTAGTCAATAATTAATTTAAGATTTATAAAGTTAAAAGGATAAATAAAATATTGAATTTTAGAAGTACATAAAAGAATCAGATCTGAATATTCAGAAAGCAAATAATAAGATAAATCAAAAAGAAGAAAAAATTGCTCAATAATAACATTTGATAGAAACTCTGTAAAGTAATCTTGAAGATAAAAATTAATAGCATGATGAATAAGGATAAAGGTTATTTGAGAAATAAAATGAATTGAATTAAGTTATTCTAGAAAAATAAACTAATGAGAAAAAGCTTAGTTAGCAAATTTAAGAATGCAATAATAAAATTGCTTCATACAATTTAGAAGTCGCATAATTATCTTAATTAATAACTCTAAAGGAGTCAGAAAAGTCTTAATTATCAAAATAATTTGAGCAAACTTCAGACTAATTAAAATAACAGTTATTCTAATAGACCTAATTCATTTAAGAACTTTAGGATTACATCAATGAAAGTTAAGAAAATGAATCAAAAGCAGGATAGAAGATTAATACTCTCAATCTATAAATTAGCACATTGGAATTTGAAATTTCTAATCTTAATTGCGAAATTCTCAAGCTGCAGAATACTATAAAATAATCGAAAGAAGAAAAATTAAGATTGGAAGAGGATCATCAGCAAGATATTATTTAGATTCAATAATAATTGTAGGCTGCTATTAGTGCCAATCAATTATTGAAGAATGAAGCTCAAAAGAAATAAATTAATTTGTTTGAGAATGAATAAAATTTAAATAGTAAAATAGAACAATAAGTTTATGAAATTAAGATTTTAAAAGAAGAGATTTAGAGGCTCTAATTAGAAATGTAAAGGCAAGTAAAAGAAAGTGATTCTAATTTAAATAATAAAAATGAAATGATTGACCTATTGAAAAAATAGTTAATTGATATATAGAATAGCGCTGCTAATGCCGAAGAAATGAAGGATCTAATTTAAAGGCAATTACAAGACTAAAGTTAATCTCAAGCTCAATAATTAAATTAACAAATAAAAACGAGGGATGATCAAATTACAAATCTTAAATAATAAATTTAGCAATTGTCTTAAAGTAAATAACAATAAGAATAGCTATTAACTGAATAAATTAGTGTTCTGAATTAATAAATAAGATCAAAAAATGAATCTATGAATTAATTAGATGAGTCTATAAAATACTTTAAAAGTTAAATTGATTAATCAAATCTGACAATAACCTAATTACAATAAGAAATATAAAGTTTAAATAGTAAACTTCAATCTTCTAAAAACGACTAAAATCAAATTAATGAAGAGAACAAAGAATTGTAAAATAAAATTGAAATTGTATAATAAATATCAAATACTGCGTAATCAGAATTAGAAAAGCTAAAGTAACAAATTTTGAAATTAGAAGAAGAAAAATAAAGACAAAGTGAGTAAATAAAACAACTGAGTTCTTAAATAAATGATCAAAATTCTTAAAATTTACAAATAACGCAAAAGTTGTTAAGCTAAAAGGAGGAGAAAGAGTTAATTGATCTATAATAGAAAAATATTTAAGAATAATATTAACAACATAGAGAATAATCAGAAAAACAGATATATCAATTAACTAATAACGTTTCATAATTAGAATAGACTTTGTCGGAAATTTAAAATAATTTGTTGTTGGTGAATAAGTAAAAATCAGAATCTGAAGAAAAATTGAATAAATTAGGCCAATAATTATAAAATGTGAATTCTTAATTGTCAGATTCAAGAGATAAATACGAAAGCGAGAATTAATAATAATTATAATAAATAAATAATCTTAGTTAAGAAAATTCAGAATTATAATAGACTCTCAATGAGAAATTAGAGGAGTTAAGTAAGCTCTAGCTTGACAATACCAAATTAGTGTAAAATTAGAAAAAGGTTGATAAATTGGAAAGTTAAGTGTAAGAATTGAGTGCACTAAAAGAATAAAATGGAAAGCAAATAGAATAATAAGAATTAAGACTGAAATCCTAGTAATAGGAGTTAGAGTAACTAAGAGAAAATTATAATTTATAAAAAAATCAATTGAATTCTTTGAATCAATAAATTGCATAATATGAAATAGATAAGGATAAGTTGAGCAAAGAGATCAAGTAATTATAGAGTCAGAATTAAAATTATCTGAGTCAAGTTTAAAAGTATTAGGATTATATAAATTAATAATAATAAGAACTTGAGAAGAATACGATTTCAAACAGAAGCATAGTGATTAATGATGCTTAAGGGTAATAATTAGAAGCAGAATTAAAGATCTTATAAGTTAAAGTATGTATTCTATTAATTAAATAGTTGGTGCAACAGTTAAATAATTATAAATAGTTGATCTAAGATAAAAAGAATTAAGAGATAAAGGCCAAGATCAATGAGGATTTAGATTAGATAAAGAAAGATTACGTTATGGCTTTAGAGAAGATAGGAATATTCATAAGGGGCATAGAAGATTTAGAAAAAGTAAATGGACCAAAAAATTAGTAATATCATGTTTTTAATTTCTAGAAACGAATTAAATAAATCAATAGCAGGACTTAAAGATTTTATTTCAAAGTTTGCAAGCACCATTTTGAAAGATATTAAATGAGTCATTGTGTATTTTCAATTTAATAATGTTCTTTTTTAAACATTAATTTATTTGAATGATTCTTTAAAAGTAACTCATAATTTAAGTAAGTTTAGTACTTTTCTATTCAAAAAGGGAATTAATCGATATAATTATGAGTGGGTATTTATTTTTTAGGTAATTATGAGAAGGAGAATAAGGATGCTTTTTAGAAGTGGTTATTTCTAGGTATAAAAAGAAATATGCATCTAAAAGGATTTCATTAAATTTATTTCCAGAAAGCTTTTCTAGTCACTCAAAAATTTGCAAAGTGCTCGACAATGGAATCTGTATTAATTCTGCATATTTGATCCCTTTATAAATACATTCGCAATAATTAATTGTTATTTGAGGCAATTCTATTTTACTGTCTTCGTCAAATTAGCTTTGGATTAACTACTTAAAATAATAGAGATCTAAAATTAGTTTATTTTTATTTGAGTAAATTAGTGAAGTTACCTTAATGGGCAAATACTCTATGTTGAAGTTCAGGGTCAAAGGCTCCTGAAACCATTTAAGGAATATCGCTATAACCACATTCTGGATTATTGGAATTTAGGTGTGTTGTTATATCATTTGTAAAATCTAGAACTTCCTTTTAAGGTCAAGACACCCTATTAGATGTATTAGGCCATTCTGAATAGTAAAGTTGAGTTCCTCTAATGCATTAAAATTGATATTTTAATCATTCTTAGGCCTGAGAAATCATTAATTAAATAATTATTGAATATAAATAAATCTATAGAAAGTAATCAAAATAAAGGTGAGAACTTTTTAATACATACTAGAAGAATGGGAGATGGGTTCTCCATTGTACTTAAATAATTTATATATTTAAAACTATTAGGCTCCATATTATACTTGAATGAATTTAAATCAAAATTTGAAAAAAAATACACAAAAATAGCTATTTGAAGCACAATCATCTTGCAAATTCATAAAGCCTTCTTCCCTACAATTTTGCATATTTTAATTGGCAAATTTACTATAATTAATAAAATAGTAATACTTTCTCTGTATTAGTCCATTTTTAATTATTAAATGTTCTATAAAACTTTAATACTACATCCTGATTGATAAAATTAACAAAAGCATATCCCAAATGGCCTTCATTCTTGAATTATAAAATTTGAAATACATTGTTATCTAAAGGCAAATAGAAAAAATCATAAAGATTACGAAATTCTTTATTTAAAATATTTCTCAAATCGTTTGGCTTCATGCTTCTGGGTATATTTTTGAGCATCAAAGTGGTTCTTTCATCTTTAAGAATCTATGTTTTTTAAAGAAAGGCTTTACATTCTCTTCTACGATCTCTAAAGATGCTTATTGCTATTATAAATATTTTTCATCGTTCAAGAATATAAGTTTGTCTTATATCAATTCTTAACTGAACTGTTCAAAATTTATTAAGCCATCTTCTTCAGGGACTAATAATTTAAACTCTAAAATGGATTATAAACTGAATACCAAAAGCACAAAGAGAAGCTTCAAATTTTTCATCAAAACTCAACAAAGGTCGTGGGATCTTAAGTTAGGAAGCTTCGAAAGATGAGTTGCTAGAACTGTTAGGAGACGCTGTTGTGTTGGTCTATGAAAACCTTCCTTTATTTGGAGTTGTTCTTAGAGTATAATCAACTAAATCACAAATCATTATTTAATAATAAAAACAATGGATCATTGTCTCATTGGTTTTCTAACTTTCTAATAGTAGCTCTTGTTTTAATTTATCTCTCAAAATTTGTTAAGCAATTAAGACAGTTCCACTTCCCTTACGGAACCTCCTTTAAATTAATACACTTTGGATGGAATACTTTTGGACAAGTATCACAACAAATAACCTTTCCTCCTTTGTTACATTTCTTGCATCTGTCTTCCCATTTCGTTTCTGTCTCAGCGTACTAAGGTTTAACTTAGTTTCTTTTCCTCAAATTTTGAGTAACATACATTTATGCCTCCTAAACAAATTAAGGGGGAGGTTCGACTACCTTTTTAGCAACAACAACTACTTCTTCTACCTTTTTCTTTTCTCCAACAGGCAAAATTTATTATTGTATTTAAATCTTTTTTCTGTCAATGTAATCCTTAACTATTTAACCCAATACTTCTAAACAAATCTTCATTTTTGCTAAATTGCAATCATATTTCAGTTGCTCAATTAAATTCTATCTTAAAGTTTCATAATAAGTGCCAAATAATTTCATAGGTAATTTCCTTACTCTTACTTTCCCAATATCCATTTATTCTAATTATTGTAACATAGTTTAAGGTTATTCATCAACAGAGGAATCATCTTCAACAACCTTTCTTCTTCTATTCGGTTATTAATAAGAATCGTCATCATTTTCATTTAATTATCTCTCATCCATATCCTCATCTAATCTGAGTTCTAACTTCTCTTGCATCATCGTATTATCTACAAAATATTCAATTGCTTTCCCTAAAGGTTTTAGATCTATTTCGTCATATTCTTGGGAACTCTTCTTTTCAATTACATTCTGAAAACTCTTTAAAAATTCAACTCTTTATTCAGTGCTGCACCATCGTGAATTCTTCTCATTTAAATATAGTGTTAAACTTTATTCTATTTCAACGAATTCATTCACAAGTTTATCAACATCTAAATTGATTAAACTATTTAATCTCTCTATTTATTCATCACTTTAATTGTGACCTTCCTATTCAATATCATTCTCTACACCCTTCCCATTTTTATGATTCTCTTGTTCGATTTAATCATTCTATTCCTAATTTTACTCATTTATTTATAGTAATTTAGCCCTTTATAATTCAATTATGTTATTTTTTAAAGTGTTCTCTCGAACACCTTTTGGACATAAAGAATTGAGTAGATTTTAAATTTCAGTCTAATCATAAAATCCCCATTGTTATGATCGATCGTCATCAAGGATTGAATGTCTCATACATACAAAGATCTTATCAGGCTCATATAAAAAGAAGTAATAAGAACTATGTTTAGCATCCTGACCTAAGCACATGGATGGATTTAACAATAAAGCTGGCATTTAAGTAATTGCCAATTCCTAATAAGAATTTATTAATATGATTACCTTATCTTATTAATTATACCTTTCTGTTAGAGAGGCTATTTCTTTTTCTAATTTTGAATATTGTTACTTTAACTTTTGGGCTTGTTTTTGAGCTTATTCCATTTACTTTGTGAATTTCTGTGATTCAACTCTTGTTAAGCCATCCTGTTTCAATTGAGACTAAAATATGATGTGGAACTATACTTTTGCAATTGAAATATTGCCTTCAGCTTCAATTATCTCTTTTTTAATGTCAATTTGTTGACTTCTCTATTATTTAATTTGGGTGCCTAATTATTGTTTGATTCTATTATTGGATAGGAGATTTTCAGTTCTGAATTAGTACAAAAACTGAGTCTTCTTTAGACCAGTCAATCCATCTGAAAGGGCTATAAGTAATTTACACACTTTCTTGGTGTCTGTGTAATCACAAAAATCTATCATTTCTTATTACAAAGGTAGAATTCCTTGTTTGTAGATATTGGTTGGCAATGATTTTATGTCATCCCGTAATAATTCATAATATCTGATTCTATTTGTAAACCACATGTATCCAAGGAGATGCCAATATGGGATTTTCTAGAAGTATTGTTATATAGGTTACGTATGATTATTTTTACATCTATTCCTAATCTAAATCTTCAATAATTTGCTTAAGGTAGAAGTAGCAGAAAAAGAGGATCAATTCGTCAGGTTTGGTTTAGATTAAATTATATATCTCCTAACGAGTTTTTTAACTATAGGGCGTGTGGTTATCTTTGAAATGAATCAAGGTGCCGATGTTATTTACTTAACTTTACTCTTTTTATATAATGTATTGTAATACGTTCAGTTTACTGTTCTCCTGCGTAGAGGATGTCACTCACAATTTTATCCATATAATTATAGCTATCCCATATCTTAAGAATATCTTCAAAGAGGTTCTAGGGAATGGTTGGATCAAGTTGGAGTTGTGGCTTCTTTTTAATTTCAATGGTAAACAATTATTGATAAGCTGTCAGATATTCATCAAATATTGGAAAAATGACTCTTCCTTATTGGACATAGGTTGGATATTTTTATTGAAATTCTGTGTGTTTTTTCAATTTGTCTTCTTGTGGTTATAGGGTTTTCTGAAAGAATTCAGGGATTTGACTAGTTTTCTTCTTTTTCTATGGTTCCGAGTCTTTCAATTTTCTCTTGGCCATTCTCTCTATACAAGAGAGACAGTACCATTTAGCACCTTCCTGGAATTATGGCTCTTTGTTTTAAGTTCGTATGCATTCCTTGTGGTATTTGAAGTGACACCTTATACAGATTATAGTTGGAGTGGATTGAGTAGTCACTTTGCATAATCGACATATAGATTTGTCACCAAATTGCTATTTACCATCAATTGGCTTTTTCTAGTCTAGTTTCATAGCCATTTTCTTATCTTTCTTGTCCTTCTTCTTTTTTGGATTGTCTTCTACTTATGATTCCTCAATTATTTCATCCTCAATGTTTACTTCTTCCTCACTAGCCATTAAGTATGTCTATGAATTATTTCAAATAATTTAAAACTGTGAATCCAAAAGAAGTGCTATTAACTTAATTACTAATATATTATAATATGCAAAATTATTTTTATAAACTCTCCTCAAGTGAGAGTGTTTTTTACCTCATTATACTTTCACTTCCTACTCATTTACTGATTTTAAACACACATCATTCCATTAATATTAATATCCAATAAAATAACAGTCCAATTAAACATCTCGTTAAACCATTTCTTTTGAACTCCCCCAATCCGAATAATTTAATCTCCTACTTTTCGACAATCTTAATTAGAATTACATTCACATCCACCTTCAATTCCTCGTATCTCTCTATTCTTTAGGCATATGGTTTAATCTAGGCAATTTTCCAAGAACTTTGTTCAATCCACCTTCACTACAAATACAATAAGAAATATTGATTTCCTGTAATTCAAGAAAATGTTAGAGAAGTCTTAATTTACGATGAATTTCAATACTCAATTAAAAAATGGGAAGAAATAGAAATATATGAAATAGTGCAAGTCTTCAGAAACTAACAGGAATTATTAGTCAAGCTTAAAGAAATCAAAATAATATTTGGATAAGGAATCTGCTATAATAGGGAGCTCTAATTCTCAGCAAAGGCCAAGAAGGCTGAAGAAAAAGGTTTCAAAATAGAATATCCAAATGTCATCATTGTAATCCAAATTGTCTCTCAAATAAGAATTACTCAAACATATTAATCATAAGCAAGTCGAAAAGCGAAAGGTTGATATCACTAATCCAGAGGACTTGAGTACTATGCAATAATAATTGTTATCGCAATAAATACAATAGTAACTATCTCTGGAAGACACATAATTAAGCCTTATGATGTAATAGCAACATGAAATCACTATGTAATTTATGCCAGATATTGTGAGGATTGTCAACCATTATATGAACAGTTAAAATAATAATAACAAATTGAAAATATTGAGCTAAAAATAAAAGAAAGAGTAAGACAGAATTAAAAGTGAAATAAAGGAGATGAGAGATAAAGAGTCTTCGACAGTCATAAACTTGGAATTAAAATACTATTAGATTCTAATTATAAATGAAGAATAAATGTAGTATTTCTAATGTTATAAGAAGATTTGATTGAATAGAAAATTCAAGAAATGATCAAGTTGAACAATGTGATTGAATCCTGACAACAAACAAATGATATCATATCAAATTTCATTCCTGAATTGAATAAATTAAAATAAATGAGATTTGTTCGAAAGTAAAATATTATTATTCAAAGAACTCATGCTAGATCAATTAATCTAAAAATAGTGCTGAATGGAGTATATAAATTATAATTGACAAAGAAATAATGATTTAGATATTTCTAAATTCATTATAATTTTCATGAGTTAGAAACTTCAAATTCAAAGAACGAAAAAAATCATGAATATAAAATTATTCACACTCTAAAAAAAATTAGACTATAAAGAGGTTTTTTAATCAAAAATAATCAAATAAATAAAGTATAAATTTATTTTTTTTTGGTGGTTCTGAGAGTGATAAGGAAGTGCTAAATCAAGATGGACATGCTTCATATTTATGATCGGTATTAGGATAGTAACAAAGGGAAATTGAATAGATTGAAGTCAAATGGAAGAAGATATTCTTAAAAAAAAGGAAGAATAAGATGAAGATGATCATGATTTGATGATTAATCGAAGAAGGAGGAACAAAATGATTGGGTTCTTAGAGGCGTCTCAAACAAATAAAGAATTATTAGAATCTTTAAATACATTTAATATTTATCTAAAGACTAATCTTGAATATTAATTATTTAGTAAACTTAAGAAGTTGTGTATTTATTGATAATTTTATATTAATGAAATCTGCAAATTCAAATTTGCCCAATTCTATTCAACCTGATTAAAATGAAATCAATGAATACATTAAAGAGTATCTTAGATATTCATCTTTTACAAACACTCTTGAATGTTTTGAAGCAGAAATAAAGAGCAAATAAGTTTCCAATAAAGTACTCATTTCAATAATTCTTACTTTTAGATGCTGAATAAATAATAATAATCTAAATAAATAGGAGATGAAGCCCCAAGACTATTTCAGTTATTTAAGAGTGACAATACAAAAACTAAAAGAGAAATCAATTTAGAAAAGGAGTAAAAAGCCTTTAATAAAAAATATTAATAAATCCTGCAGGCTGGGAGACAAATCTTCTCTGTGAGTATCAATCTACTCTAATTATTGCATTCTCTCAAAGAAACAGCCAAGAATGAGAACTTGAGTGAAACCTTAGAAAATTATAAAATTTAATTGGGGAAGTATCATAAAGTGATCATCAATGAAGGTAAGCCAGAAGGAACAGAATTGATTACTGAATAAGTTATGCATGAACACAAGACGAAACTATTTAAAAACTTTCAAGATAAACATGTGGATGGAATGATTGAGGTTTTGCTGTCTCTAAGAGTCAATGCACTGCAGATAGCACCTGAATTGAGAAAGAACCTAGTTTATGAGTTAATTAGAAATGATGTATTCAATATTGAAGCAACAGAGAAATTTGATTTTGTTGTTCATTTATTGGATATCAATAATTAGAGTCTGAGACACGCCATTACTAGTTTGATTAGTGTCATCAGCAGTACTTTGAGAGGAGTGGAATACCTAACATATAATGGGAATATGATCATTATTGAGAAAATCATTAAAATTTTGAAGGAATAAGAAAATGGTTCTGTTACTTAAAGATTTTGTTTGGCAATTCTCTAAAAAGCTAGTATTAAAGATACTGTAATACCAACCTATGTTCATAATGAAATCATCTAATGGATCATATTATTAATTCAAAAATCAATAAATACAAAAATTCATATATTTTGTCTTGATTTTGCATCTGCTACATTAGCAAATGTAATTCACACTCCATACACATTGCAATATCTTGAGAAATAAGGGAAATTTGCTCATTAGGTTATGGAATAACTCTTAAAGTTCATGAAAGAATAGATTTAAGTAAGTGTGTTGATGCATGTTTTAATTTGTCTATCATATTTGAGTAAGGAGAACTTTGCCAAACAAATGGAAGAATGTAGGTTTGTGGAGAGAATCAGCGAATTCGTTGAATATTACAGTGTAATAAATACAGGTACATAATTATAGATATGAATTGAATAGAGAATGAAGCAGCTGAGATAGACAAAAAAACAGTATTGGATTTGTGTGCTCATATGTTTCATCCTAAAGATACATCTCTGGATAATTCAGAGACAGTTGAATTGAATGAATTAAAAACTGAGGATAGAATTAGAGAATATGAAAATGAATAAGGAGAACTGATATTTGAATGTTTTTAGGATGAAGTGAGTTGATTATGAAATTTATTATTCAATCGATTAATTTTAAAATAATTCTTGTCTCCAAATAGTTAAAGAATAAATTTAAAACATCTATTTTAATGAAATAATCCACAATTATATATGAAATTTGATCAAATTTCTCCTTGAATTTCCTATAAATTTTCAAATATCTAAACAATGCAGTCATTTTACATTAAGCAAATCATTTTACATTAGGCAAATCATAAATGAGAGTAGAAAGTATTTTTAATAACTCTAAATACTTCTATAAATGGAAGAAAATCCTGTTCCTATCCAAGAATAGACTAAGGATAAAACTAAGTAAAGAAAAGCTATTGACTGTGAGATTAAAACAAGGTTAATATTCAGTGTAGTTAATGATCGTCTCCCAATTTATTAGGTAATGAAGAATTTCAATGATTTATTATTTTAGGCTGCTATTCTCCATAAAGTTAAATATTCATCAGCAAAACACATTCTTAGAAATTACTTCAATGACTCAGCGAACTTTTTTTCGACATAAAGAAAGAGGAAGAGAAAAATACTCTGCACCAATGTATTTATATTAATAGAAGCATGTTCTGGAAAAATCACAATAAAGAAACAATAATTGAATTCCATGTCTTCTGCTAACAATGGACAGATTTCAGGGTTGTAACAAAAGACTTTAAGTTAACTTTCTTATGCAATATGTCAAGAAGTTTAGCCGCTTCAAAGTATAACTAAATAATTGATTGTTGTTAGAGAAGATCGTTAAAAAAGCAATAAGAAGAATTGGAAAGATTCAACAAGACTTGGATAAGTTATACTCGATCATAAAAAGGTAGCACAACGAAATGACGAATTTAAAGGAACTATATTGAAATTATCAAAATTAATAATTATTTTACATTTGAATTATAATAGGTGATAATACTTATAGGCTGTTGAATTAATTTTAAATTAAATTAAAGCAGATCTTCTCTGCTAGAATGTTTAGAATTTCATGTGTTTAACATCTCAATTTGAATTTAAGATTTGGCTAATTAAAAATATCAAATTTTGGTTTAGTTAAGAATCAATTATCATATTTTAAATTAAAAATAATTTAATCATTAAATTTAAATCAAGAAATTCTCATATTATTTGTTGCTTTCAATTTAGATGAATTAATACTTTCATTCATTAAGAATAAATATCACAACTAATAAACTATATTATATTTCAATTTTATGTAATTTTTTTCATGGTTATGGTAAATTGTCTCTGTCAAACAAGGGACATTTGCAGTCTGGGTGTCTATATTTTCTTCCACATCTATAGCAGAATTCGTAAAAGCATTTGCATTTCATGTGATTACATCCCTATAATCAGATAAGTCTCATACTTTTTCTTTCAAAATCCAGGCTCCACAATTGGTACATTATTTGCAATTCATATTTTCGACTAACTTCTTGAATTCTCTTTCATTGTTCTATTATTAATATAGTTTAATTGATTTTTACTTCTTTGTTTTTGGTTAATTAGAATTATTCACAAGTGAATTATGGATGTGATTCAGATTTGCATCTCAGACAATATTTTTTAGTGCAAAATTCGCAGTAAAAGGCTGGATCTCCACTTTGATTGATGATGAAAATATTTTAACATCCAAGTGTTGGACAACACGAGAATTTATTTTAATGTTTGATTACTAATTCATCCAATTATGCACTAAAATAGATGTTGATTTATTGAAAATTGAATCCTAATTTAGGTAGGAGTGAGGCAGATAGTTTTTCTTCTATTTATTATTTAAATCAACAATATTACTGCAGCCTTATGATGGACATGTCAGTTATTGATATCTTTCTTTCAAGCAGTTTTCAATTAGTTTAGAGATGCAGTTTTTGTGGAAGGTGTCTCCACAGTTTGTTCTGAATATTTCATCTTCATTTGTTGTCAAATCATCAAAACAAATTTAGCATTGCATTTTAACAGAGTAGAATCTTTTGATTGGCAATCCTGTTTTATCACGAATGTTTTTCTGATTCAAGGAAACTTCTTCGATTTGATTCATGTTGTAATTCATTTATTTAATTATAAATAATGTCTTGATTAATAGAAATTAGAAATAATTAAAGGTAATTAATACAAATTATTTTAATGAAACAAATATATATATAAATAGTAAGAATCAAGTATTTAATAAATTATTAAATAACAAGTAAAGCAACAAAAAGATGTTTCTAGACCTTGTATTTAATTTTTGCTGCTCGAAACGGCAGAGAGATGAAAAGGATACAAAATCACAAAATAGCAATAAAAGTTAGGAGGAACAATTTTTAGAGCAAAGAAGGATTGAGTTAGACATTGGGAAGACTGCGATGAATGAACTAATAAGTAGCACAAATTTATTGAAATTTTTTAAGAATCAAAGCCCGCATCATCAATCGGATCACCAACAGATAACTATCTATAATTAAATGACGAAAAATAATAATAAAAAAAGAGTAGTTTCGAAGAAGACAACGTTTAGGAGAATTAGTTCGATATAGAGGATGGCAATAAAGGGAATCATTATCAAATGAAAGATCATTCAGGCATGCGGTAAGAGGAAATTAATATCATCTTTATAATAGTTCCAAATCTCAGGAGAAGGTAGAGAAGGGTTTGAAGAAGAAGATAAGTAAAGCAAAGGAGAAACAAGATGGAGACAAGAGAGTTGTGAAAATTTGGTAACCTGAAGAGGATCAACGTCTCAGAAAGTTGTATCAAGAGTATTAGGGAAATTGGAGTAAAATAATTCAGTTTATGCCTGAACGAAACATTTCATAATGTTCTCAGCGATGGAGAAGGATAAATCCTATTTAAGTTAATATGAAAATCATAATGTTTAGAATAAATAAAAATGGAATTAAGAGGAAGATGCAAAATTAGTACAATTGGTTGCTCAAGAGGGAAAGAATTGGACCAAATTGGCCAGACACTTTTAAGGAAGGTCTGGCAAATAAATCAGAGAAAGATATCTTAATAAATTGGATCCTGCACTTAATTTTGTACCTTGGACAGAATAAGAGGATTAGGAGATTGTCAAATATTATAATTAATATGGTGCCAAATGGAGTGTTGTTGCTTCCCATTTGAAGGGACGATCTGTAAATTTATGTATTGATTTAGGAAAATATGGTGAAAAATAGATTTTACTCTCACATTTAAAAACATTTGTTGGGTCGACAAAATAAATATCAAATTATTTTTAATTCTGGTCACAATCAACAGAATGGAAATTAATAGCAATAAGAAGGAAATCAAAATATGGATGTTGAATATTCTGATACTTCAAATAGTGAATAAAAGTTAGTGCATTCTGAAAATTATTCAGTAAACATTTATTAAATTATTATATAGTCTTCAATAGGATCGAGTACATTTACTTTCTCCTATTATGAAGATGAAGATTTTAGCGGAAATGGTTAAGATTTATTGTATGATAATTAATTTGAATAAGACTTCGATGAAAAAGCCAGAGTGTATTGAATATGTAATTTTTATAGAATAAATAAGTATCAATTTCTTAAAATTCTTATGTATAAATTAAAGTTGTTATTAACATGTGCATTTATCAAGCAAGCTAATTTGTGTGATTAAATATCAATACAATCATATTTTATGATACTATAAGAGTTCTCAAACAATATCATATTTTGGTAGTCTCTAATTTTTAATTTAGGATTAACTATAGGTGTTTAGTTTTATGAATTAGCAGATAATAGATAGAAATTCAAATGAATTAGTAAGTCTTTTTTTTAATATATAAATATAATTTACAGTTTAAAATGTTTGAAATACTAGTTTTATTAATGATATTAATTTAATTTATTCGTTAATGGGAGCTGATCACAGTGATACAAATGAAATGAAGACATAATAATAGTACCAAATGTTTTTACTGCAATATTCGAAGGAAAGAGAATATGATCACAACCAATTTGGGTAGGTGAAGTTGTACAATCACAATCAAGTAATTAAGCTGTTATAATATTAGAATAATTCTATGATTTGCATAAAGAAGTTGTAAAGTAAGAGTGATACTGAATTAACACAGATAACAAACCATTTGAGGAAGAGGAAAATCTTTGTGCATCCAAATTTGGTTTAATTACTGGCAGTTCGCACTTGTAATGAATAATCGATTTGTTCTGATTCCAGTTTGGTGATGGTTGTTTCAGAGTATTTTCCAGACACACTAGAAAGTGAATTGAAAAAGAGAAAGCAACCACTTAAGAAATACCCTGAATCTCATATTTGGCTATTGATTTAATAAATTGTAGATCCAATGGCATTTTTGGAAGAATAGAAGTAAGCTCATGGAGATATCCAACCATAAAACATCTATTTGGATGAGAATGGAAGTGTAAAGTTGGCAGAATATAACTATTTTCCTGGAGGTTAGCATGGGTTTCAGAAGATGCTGCTAAGCAAGGATAGAGCTTATCTCTCTCCAATATTATTAAACAATTATAGAAATATGAACTTTAAAGCTCAACATAATGAATACAAAAGTGATGTATTTTCATTTGGAATGACGATGTTGGAAGTTCTACTCTTAGAAGAATCTTATGATTGCATGGATTTTTAGAATGGTTGCATATCACAAAATGTTGTCGATTAAAAATTACAAAAAGTAAAGAGATCAGGATACTCACAATTATTAACAAACTTTGTGAGAGAATTGTTGTAAATTGAAGAGAATGCAAGACCAAGTTGGAATGATTTAAAACAGGTGATTGATTAATTTAGAGATAAAATTTGCAACTTGATTCCCTTCTTTCAAGAAAAACGACAAATGTCTCCAAACAAACTTGTTTATTCATAAAGTTATGTACCTCAATAACAAATACTCAGTTCACCTCAATCAAAAATACTAAGTTCTCCAAGATAACCATAAGTGTTATATCAGACATATCATCAACCATAACCATTATATTAGACTAAACAGATGCAACCAATACCAATGCAATAATCAATCTATTATGAATCAGGCTAGAAACAAGTGCCAATTAAGAAGATAACAAAATTGGATGAAACAGTATCAAAATAAGTGCAATAACCAGAAAGCAATTTGGAAAAGACTACTATCAAATAAGCTGAAACTAAATGATATTTTTATATATTTATTTACCTATTATAACATTAATATCAAATAAGTAGATTAAAAGAGAACACACAATCCTAGAAGAGATCATATAATTGATTTATTATCATTATAATAATAATGCACCAATTAACCCAACATCTTCTACTTGAGGTTCCACAATGTAGTTTTCTGGTATTTCCACATACTTGTTCACTAGCCTTCTTAGATGTTTATCAATGATGGGATACAAGAGCTTCCTGTTCATGACTCCTCCTCCCAACACTATCTTTTCGATTGACAATAGATATAGGATGTTTTGACATGCTTCTGCCAAGTAAAAACCAACCAATTCCCATATTGGATGATCATCACTGATATTAGGTAATTCAGTAATAGGACAATTCAATCTCTTGGCTATTGCAACATTTGTACATAATCCCTAATGAAATCACTAATATAATAGCACTTCTAAGCAATCTCCGTGAAATGCACAAACTCCCTTGAAGTCTTTGTCCTCTTACTACTTAGCAACTAAAATATGCCCTCCTTCTGGATGCAACATTCCGTGAACACATTGTCCATTCACTATGATACCTACTCCGACTCCAGTTCCAATTGTGATGTACGCAAGAGATTGTCTCACATTATGGTTGCCCAACATAAATTCAGCCATGGCACAGGCATTAACATCAGTGTCTATAGCAAACGGTTTCTTTAATGCTTGTGACAATCTTGTTGCAATTGGGAAGTTCTACCATTTGAGTTTAGGAGTGGAGGTTATGGATCCGAATTGTGGATCATCTTTGTTCAAACACAGAGGGCCAAAGGAAGCTATTTGGATTGAATCAAATTCGAATTGCTGCAAATATGTCACAAGATCAAGGAGAGTATCTTCTGGATCTCTAGTGTCAAATGTCTTTTTATTGTTTAATGTCCATTTGTTGTCTGTTTTGGTGCCGATGCCAACTTGAATGAAGGTGCCTCCTATTTCTAAAGCTGCTTTTGATTATTACATTTAAATTAATATGAATTATAACCATCACTAAATCGTGGAGATATGGTTGAGGAGATTCCGTGAATGCTTGAACTTCTGCTATGGAAGTGATTCATAGATGATTACCATGGAATTACACAAAGGAAGTGTTTAATTATTGAGTGTACCTTAAAACAAAAACATTTTCAACACTAGGAAATATAGAGTATTGTTAATGATAATGTTAGTTATATAACTTTTTACCCAAAACCCTATTCGCTGCATTGGAAAGATTCGGAAACATCTATCTTTTAGGGATTTCCTTAATAATGTTGATAGATCCAACATTGTCTCCCTTTTATAGATGGATCACCATCTTCCCTGTCGGATTGAGTGTGATATTTTATGTCTTTATGGAATTCATACTCGACATACGCAGATAGACTCATGATCATAAGATAAATATGCAAACAACATCCAGAGGTGCGAAAGATGGTGCATTAGAAACCATAAAATGGAGTGATATTCAAATTGGAGATGTGCTCTATCTGATTAAAGGAGACATTGTGCCTGCAGATATCATACTATTGGACACAGGATAAGTAAGAGACAGAGAGGCAATTTGTATGGTTGACACACAATATTATGATGGTAAATCTTCTCTGGCCAAGAAGAAATCCTCCTATTTGACTCAATTGATAGTCTTGAGAACAAGATTGAAGAATTAGTTTCCAGAATACAGAAAAATGTTGACTGGAAAATTGGAATACGAAGCACCCAATGGAAACACCGAAAGATTTCATGGTAGATTAAAATTGAAGAAGGATCCCAAAAATGAAGAATTGACCATTGACAATTTCATCCCCAAAGGCACGAAGATTAAATAGACTTCCTGGTTATTCGGTTTAGTTGTCTACGTTGGTGAAAACACTAAAACTATGCAAAGTAGTCATTACAATGCACAGAGACGCAGTTTTGAAGAAAAGCAGTGCAATTTCTATTCATTCCTCATGGCTTGCTTATCCCTCTTCTTCACTTTGATTTCTATCATTGTTCTATTGGCCAGATCAGATGAAGGTTACTACGCCTTATTGATTGATAACAACACCACCAATGGAATGAAGGTCTTCTAATTGGCAATTCTGTATGCCTAATTAATTCCATCCACTCTTTATCTACTATTAGATTTCGTAAACTTCGTTTCTTTATTTAAATATGAAATCAATTAAATTGAAGATAATATTACTAAGTATGTTAAAATCAATACTGCTAACAACCTGAGTGATTTAGGCCATGTTGATTATATGCTGATAGACAAAACAGGGACTTTGACTACTTCTTATTACAAATTGGATAATCTTTTATTTGGTTCCCTGTCATTTACTTTGAATTATGATCAATTACAAACAACTTTGAATTAAAAATCTGTCAAACCTGAAGATAATGAGGATCCAGTTAAATTTGCTAGCATCCATGATGGCAATGAATATTTGATCCCATTTGAATATGAGAAGAACACCAGTCATGCAGATGTCAAACCCAAGTGGTAAATTGTTGCTGAAAAGTGTAAAAACATCCAATAACAATCCTGTTTTTAGTTAGATTACAGCCTAGCCTTAGAATAAGAGGATGACAATGTTAGAGAACTCAGTCTAACAACCTTTGCAATATTATATGTAGACAAGAATATTTTTACCATAACCTAAAACTAGAAATAGCCCTGGAAATAATAATGATGAGTTCATTTAGTTAGTCAACCAATTAAAAAGTAGTTCACCTCAAAAAGAGTACCAATAAACTGAAGATATAAACACATTGTATTATGATGCATTTCTGAAATGCTTAATGTTATGCCATGAAGCTAGACCAGTATTTGGGGCTGATTCGATTACCTACGAATCCTTCTCAAAAAGTGAGGAAATAGCATTGACATTTGCTCGTTCTTGTGGTTACTCTCTTGAAAATTTCAATAAATTTGATAGTCCTGATATGTACTTATGTAAAGTAAGAGGAAATCCTATATGGTATCAAGTATTAGGATTGAATTTGTTTACATACACTAGAAATCTGAATTCTGTTGTTATTTAGGCTCCTATGACGATGGATCTAGATTTAAAATAAAAGTTTGAAGCAATCAATTAACTATGTGGGGAAGGATCGAAAAACAATTCATTATTAATTTGTAAAGGAGATTATGAAGCAATAAAAGCTAAATTGTAATTAAATCATAAGGAAAGGGAAGAACTAGACTCCTACATCCAGCATTACAAATAGAGAGGAATCAGAATGATTATCTATGCTACTAGAGTATTGAGTGAGAAGGAGACTGAAAATTACAAATAGCAATTTAATCTGTTGCATAGTTCATTAACAAATTAGGATACTCTTCTTGAAAAGTTGGCCTTAGAATATGAGAAGGAGTTGAATATTTTGGGAATGACAGGATTCAAAGAAGAATTGAAAAATGATGCTTTAGATTTCATTAGAACTGTTAAAGATTGTAATATTGATATATGGTTATTGAGTGGGGATTAGGAAGTACAAACAATCAGTTGTGCATAATCTCTAGAGATGGCTGCGACTTCTAAATATCTGAGGATTGTGGCCACTGATAAGGAATAGATATGGTTACAAATTAATACAGCTATCGGACAGATCTAAAGTGAAATGTAGAAGATACAAGAGAAATAATAAGAAAAGCATTAGAATGAGAACATGCTGAGTAGAAGTATGATTAAATCATGTGTGACATTTTTTGAAGGAGCATAATATTAATAGGTGTTACAATTTGCTTTGGTAGTTAATGGTCATTCCCTTTCTTTGATTAGTGAATCACCTGATCTAATGAGTCATTTCAGGTTCTTATCTTGTGTTTGTAAGAATGTGATTGGATTCAACATGAATCCATAATAAAAGGAATTAGCATGTACTATAATTCGTAATTACTTTCCAAATAATCCTACTGTTCTTGGAGTTGGCGATGGATATAATGATGCATTGATGATGCAAGCAGCGAATGTCAGTATTGAAATCATTAACAGCAAAAGAAATCATATTTATCCTCAAGTGAATGCAGGTGACATCAGTGTTAATACACTGTCTGAAATCAAAGTGTTGTTATTATAGAAATGCAAATTACATAGTGAAAGAGTGTCATCCATGATCATCTATCTGTTTTATTGTGCTGGTTTCTTGGGAATGACTCTATTCTTCTTTAATTGGTTCTGCCAATTCACAGCCACGTCTTTGCATGATTCAATGACGGTGTTTTTATACATTTTTATGTACACCACTCCAAATGCTTTGGTGATAGGTTTGGCCGATAAGTAAACTTAACCTTTAGTGAATACTCGATTTCCTGCATTTTATATAGATGGGCAAATAAGAACTCGTAGATTCTGGCTTTATTATCTGCTTGAAGGATTTTTGGAGTCCTTCATTTGTGCAGCTTACACATTCTATTCTTGCATTTACATGGTTAATTATGCATGGACGAATGATAGTCACTAATCAGATTTATAAATGGTAGCTACATCAATTATCTATTTGCTCATCACTGTGTCTACTCTAAAAGTAATGTTTAGACTCATCTGCAATAGTGTAAGTGTCGTGATCATAGCCTTTCTATTCACTTTTGGATTATTGGTAGGATTTGTTTTCCTAAATTACAGAGGAGACTTTAGCAATTTTGATTATCAAGAATTGACATATCAATTGTTTACAAGATTTAATAGCATCGTTGCCATGGTATTTAGTCTAATTGGGTGTTACTTTATCAATTACTTTTTACATGATGTTATAAAATTGATATACTTTCCAAGTGCCTATTAGTAATTTGCATTTCAGAATAAAAGTGGTATAGAATAAGAAGTGATTACAAACAAAGAGATCTTGTATCAATGTCTAGATTAGCATGTGTAATTATTAATTATTAAATAATAGTAATGTTTCATCCATAATTCAGAAGGTGTTCATTGATTGTTCAGCAACTTCACCTTACATATAAGAGATTTTGAATCCGGGTGATACCAAAGTAACAGAAATGAAATTGAAGCCTCTAACTCTTGAGATGAAGGAGTTAGTTCTGGAATAAAAGTTTTTGGCTCACAAATAAGCTCAATCCCTAAAGCATTTGCGAGTATTCTTGTGCATTCTGTTATTATACTACATTGCATATTGTTTAACAGACTTACTTTTTGACAGATCAAAGAGTGTTCACAGGAGCGTATTACTTAGTTGTATTTGGTATCATCCTTATTATAATCCTCTTTTCTTTTAGTAATGCAATGGAATAATCATCATTATACATACTCACATATAATAGTGCTGATCATATTTGCAATCAAAGTAGCAATAGATTGGTTATCAGATGATTTGACTATAACACTCTCAGCTACTTTAGTGATTTTATTTAGTACATTTAATTCGATGAATATGAGTGTGATTCCAATAATGTTGTACAACATCTGTTATTTGATTCAACTCATCGTAAGAATCTTGATAGTAGTGATTTCAACTGATCTCAGCACTTCTAATGGAACTTATTCTCAAAGTAGAGTGTCTGTGTATGCAGCCAGCACTCAGATTCTACTGGTTGTGAGTATAACGATTAGATTTTTATTCAGTTACTACAAGTCTATCAAACATAGAAGAAATGATTATTTAGCAAAATATTCAATCGAATAAGATAATGTGGCTGCCCAAGACATATTGAGCATACTGGTGCCTAGATTTGTGAGATAACAAATTTAGACAGGAATATTTGCAATGTAATAAGCTTAGGATGATGTTTCAATATTGTTCGCTTACATTTGTGATTTTGACACAATTATGAAGGAAGAAGGCAAAAATGTAGTATTGATGTTGGACTCATTGTTTAGACTATATGATAATTTGTGTATTCAACATGGAGTGCAGAAGATTGAAACCGTTGGATACACATACATGGCTGCCACAGGAATTAAGGCATGTGAATAAAACATGACAGCTCATGTGACCAGGATAGAGAAGACTATGAGATTAGTTAATATGGCATTTGATATGATGTAATAAGTGCAAGGGAGAAAGTATGGAAAGGGTAATCAAATTGAGATGAAAATTGGAATACCATGTAGGTCGTGTGCATTGCAAGGTGTGATAGGTCATCATAAACCACAATTTTCTTTGATAGGACGAATCCATGTCAATTAGACGAGTCGAGTGGGGTCTACTGGAGACACAGGAGCCATAACATTGAGTGAACAGGCTTTTAAATAGGCAAGACATGGGATCAAGTACTATTAGAAGAAATAGAAGGAAGCCAAAGGGTTAGGAATCATAGACACTTATTAAGTGTTCAAGACTAAACCAATTGGTTATTAAATACCAAAGGCATTTCAATTATGGTAGAACTGCACTAAGCTTGTTGTAAAAGAGTTAAGGTAACAGGGAAGTTCTAAAACAAAAAAATAAAGATAGTTCCTATCATAATTACACAACTCAATATATCAGGATAACTTGAAATAGTAGAGCAGACTAGAAATATCTCCTAAAGGGCCATACCCTGTTCAAGGGCAATAAGGGTCCGTTCATGAAGATAATAGATCAAGATTAACATTACCAGCATAACCTGCTGAATAAGTGCCAACTGAAGATTCAGTATTGATAACAAATGAATAAGACGAGAGAGAGTTGGACTTGGAATTGATTAAACCAAATCTTATTCTTGACATACCAGAGAATGAAATAAAATCCAATTTCAATCAAATTGTTAAGGAACAAAATGTAGATGAATCTAGAGTGGGTATGATATTTTTGTGGATCACTTATTTCGTTATTACTCTGTTATCAATAATCGTTCGTAAATTGTTTGATCATGATTTGTTGATCTTCGTATTGAGAGTATTAGATTCAATATTTATAAATAGGCTATTTTCCTGATTGTGTCATTAGTTCTATTTCCAATCCTATCCAAGGCTTATAGAAATAGAGTAGTTAACACCATGTACTACATCTTGCTTATATATGCTATCTTCACTGTGCTTTTCTAGGCTTATTTAACTGACAATAGAGAAGTAGCCATCATTTGTCTACTAGAAATACTGTACATTATGATAGTGTCTTGCTAGATGAAGATGTTTTCATTTCTGTAAGTAATACTGTATATGATGATCATGTTTGGATTGTTCTTAGGGTTCTACATCTCTTCAGACTTAATCACTCATTATGCAATCTTCTATATTTGTTGTTGCATGCTGATCCTATTATTGGGATATTATCTGGCAATGAGTGAACAAATCCAAATGTTCAACAATTTGTAGATCAATGAAGAAAAGAAGGTCAAACGAATTAATCTTGTCAGTTAACTATTACCTATGCACTCCTACCTTAAAATGAAGAATAGTAACATCTACGATAAGAGTGACTTTATAGATGAGTTTGATGATGTGACTCTCCTTTTTGCTGACATTAAAGGATTCACTGAGTACTCTCATACTCAGACTCCAGAAGGTGTAGTAGTAATGTTGAGAAATCTCTTCACTGAATTCGATAAACTTTGTCAAAGATACAATGTCTACAAAATGTACACTATTGGTGATTGTTATGTTGTCATGGGATTCACTAATAGTGCCAAACGAAATGTATTCTCTCATATTCATTATTTAGCCTATTTAAGAAGCCATTAACACTGTCAAAATGGGATTTCAGATGGTCGATATCATCATGTCAGTTAGATAGAAAATCAAATTTGATAAATTAAATATGAGAATTGGTATCCACACTGGCTAGGTAACTGGAGGTATCATAGGAACTGATATTGTACGATATGATATCTATGGAAAAGATGTCTCCGTTGCCAATAAAATGGAAAGCAGTGGAGTTGAGGGAAGAGTTCAAGTCTCTGAGACCACTAAGTTAATGATAGAAAGAGCTGAAAAACATGCTTTCAACTTCAAATTCCACCATGTAAATTAAGTTCATCTATTCTAGGATGTTGAGTTGAACAAATTCAATATGAATATCAAGGGATTCCTTGTAGATTGGGATAAAACAAGAGAAGAGGCTAGTCTAGATCCATATAGATCACCAAGTCACCATATATGATACACATTTTAAACTTAATATTTAAATTATTATGCATAATAAAATCTCTACAACATCATTTCTCAAATTCAATCAGCCTTCTTTGTACTTTCAGTTGTGTGCTTTTCACCCTTTCCTTTTGTTGATACTTTAGCTGATGCCTTTCTTGCAAGCAATTGTTTTCTGTCCTCATTTAAGTATGGTTTAGTGATAATGCATTAAGATGCTCTGATTGGTATTTGATATGGCATTCCTATTGTTATTATGATTAACTCTACCATTGGCTTTAGTTCTTGTCAATTTCTCAATCTGAATTGTCCATCTCTTCCTGTAAACTGATGAAACCTTTCCTTTGGTTCCCTTGTGAGTGCCTTGCCTTACTATTTATTAATACCTCTGACCACTGTCACTTCATCATCCTTTCTGACTGGTAATGCTCTGACATTATATTTTTTTCTTAGATCTTTAGACAAATGAGCACTCATCAATTTATATCTGAGATTAGATGGAGCACCAAGCTAAGCTCTTCTGCCCTTTCTTCTTTGACTTGACACTTCTGTATGGGTTTTCATTTGAAAAAGATTTAATTAAAAATTAATTTATTGCTTTCTAATATAAATTATTTAACATCTCTTTAACACACTCTTATATCACATAATCAATTTAGCATTATCTTCATCTTCTTCGTCCTATTCAATTAAGTTTTACACTCTTCTCCATATGAATATTCCTAATATAGTAATTATCATTAGACTTAATCCAAACACTTACTCTCGAATAAAAAATTGCAGTCCAACCAACACTGCTAAACTCAAGCCTTAACTCAGTTGGATTGGCATGAAATCATCAACGTACTGATTTATTAAGTGATTTATACATAATTATAGCTACTGGTGAATGAGAATAAACCCACCCCATTACTAAATATTGTCAAGATGCAAGAGATCAAAATGAAATAATAGGATTAAATTTAAATGCTTATCACCAATGCCAAGTTGATAATAATGCTCATGAACAAGCTTAATCTGTACAGTAACAATTATGGAACCTTGTAAAATAATCTACAAGGCAAGTAGTTTGCCAAAACCATTGTCAATCCAAAAATGAAGTAATGAAAAGGCATAGATTAATAGATAACACCATTGGAATCAACATTCAAACGATTAATAAAGAACACCAACATCATGGTGCTGCTTGAATACATGATGATCTAAATGATTTTGAGAGTCTTTTATTCATCTAATTCGTACTCGTCATCTATTGATTAAATTGTAGATTACTATCAACAAGCCGTTTTTCGTGGTACATGTCTATGACTTCTTCTACATTGGCTTTCTTGAACATATTGGCCAAGAAGTACTCAGCCTCATTCGGAGTACAAGTCTTCAGATCATCATAATTAAATGAAAGATGCAAATTGATCAATCTAATTGCCAAAAAGACTGTTGGCAAAGAGATTAACAAATTCCACAGAACACAATCATCATAAATCTTCAACTTGTTAAGCATCTCGATTTTGGGATAACTGTAAGCCATGAGTCCTTAAATTGTCCATCCAATTCCAAAAGCCATATATTGATACTGACATAAAAACTGACCTAGGTTTTTTACTAGTTATCATTAATATTGATTCAATTACCATTTAATTATTCTGGAAATTTTTTCTTAATATAAACTTCAATAGGCTTCATCATAGTTTTAAAATAGACATTGCTGTACTTTATGTCCAGATTGATTAAGGCTCCCATAAATACTCTCACTATCAGGGTGCCTTCTCTAAAGGGGAGAAACCATTGCAACACCAGAGCCACGATAAGCATTGTCTCACATTTAATCATTATCTGTCTCAAATTGCCTTTCATCTCAATGCCACTTGCAAGCAAATAACCTCTAAATAATCTTTGGAGAGAGTACATCAGAAATGCAACATTCATCCAATTGAAATCGATTTTGTATTTATGTTTAGTTTGATTGATCTTTAGCCAGGATGGTTCTGCTGCACTTGGGATTGTCATGAAATAACCTAAAAATGCATAGGGAGCAAAGCAATGCCAGGCGAAGTAATGGATTTACTTTTTTACCCTAAATATCTATGTTTCCTCTTTCATTATTTATTATTTTTTGGAAAATATAATTATTAGTAAACAGAGTTGACCAATTATTTCAACTATGAGAAAGAAGGAGTTTAAATTAATTATTATTATTGTTTATATTAAACTAATTCATGCTCCAAAGCCATAAAGAGTTCTGCCTTATCTCTTTAAGGAGTACACAACATCCATTACGGTAACTGTCTTTCTTCTGGCATGCTCTGTATAGGTGATAGCATCTCTAACGACATTTTCTAAGAAGCTCTTCAAGACATTTCTTGAGTCATCATAAAGGAAGGATGAAATTCTCTTAACACCTCCTCTTCTTGCTAATCTTCTGATTGCTGGCTTTGTAATTCCTTCAATGGATGCTTTGTTTGGTTTTCTTGCATGTCTCTTTGCGCTGACCTTGCCAATTCCTTTGCCTGATTTTCCTGCCATTTTTATTGATTTGAATTAATGAAAATAAAAAAAGTAGGTTGTATATTGTAATATTAATCCGAATAATCGATAAATCAACCAATCATAATTTTTGTTTAGAAAAGTTAATTTATATAGGTCTATATTTATATAACAAAATATAATTACTTTCCGTCCAATTCTAATCCATTCATTTTAGCCAAAACTGTCAATGCCACCTCAATAGTGGCATATTTCAGGATACACATATACTTATTACCAGTAGATAGAATTCTATATAATAAAAACAACTCTTAGTACTTCAACACTTTGATTTATCCAAAATCCTGCATATATTATTACATAATATGATTTTGGCAAGAATTTCTTGTAAGATTAGAAACTTAGATTGTGTCACATGGTGGAGCAAGAGTATAAGTGGAATCAGGTTTGATACGGTGAGTTTCTTCTCCTCCCTAAAAGTATTCTTCTTGAGTTTTGAGATCGGAAGCTATTTCACCAGGTTTTGATGGTTATGTTTTTAAGGATATTTCCTCATAATTTGAAAAAAAGATCTATTTAGTAAGTGGTAGAATACTTTGATTTATTATCCATAAAACATGATATCATTCAAAGCGTCTTTGGCTATGGCTGCATGATCCTATAACACATACTGAATGAGACAACTTGATCTCTCCTTCAGATATATCATTTTATCGATGTTGCCATAGATACTAAATATATTGTAAAGCATAGCGGATGTTACAACTTTCTTGTCGAACCATCTTGCATAGATGACTTTCGATTTGCGAAGAGCTAAACAAAATCAATAAATGAAGAACCTTTAAAAAAGAGAGGATTCACATATTCTTCAATTTTTTCTTATTATTATTGCAAAGTCTGACTTTTCGAAGTGATTTATGGATTTAAACTCTAATTTTTACCTTTGCTAATTAATTAATCAATATTGTCCACACTTCTTGATGATTATTCAATAGTATTTTTCTGAGTTTGTTTTTCAACTTGATGTGCAACTAAGTTGTCACTTTTCTCAGATCTAATCTCCTGATTCCATTTGTTAAAGATCTCTTATTTTTCTTCATTTGACTCTTAATTTTAATCAACCAATTGGAACAATTCATTATCATCCTCGTTTTCAATGCCATTGACTCTTTAGAATAGTTCTTCTTCATATTCTTGGAGATTGTCGTCTTCGCCTTCAGAATCTCTGAGACCTAATCCATTGAAATTGAGTTCCTCTGCTTTGACAACACTCTTTCCCTCACTCTAATACATCTTCTGAACCTACATCTGATCGATCAACTTATCGGAACTATGGAACATAACATCCTTGGTCACATCAGATTCATGATAACTTTGTATGAATTCAATCTAATCTCCATTGGTGACCTTTTTGTCGTTGGGGAGTGTCAGTTTTTTCCTGTTCTGTTTGCCATTGCTACTAGATTGAACACTGGTAGATTTTTAATCATCAAGTTGGTTGTACTCTTATAAGAAGGTTTAGTAATGGTCTGTGAGGTTGGAGAATTTAAGTTAAAAGTCGTAGATGTCCTTCAAGATGGACTACTGCTTTTCTATTTGATTCTGGAGGTCGCTGTTTTGCTATAAGGGTGCAACAAAGCCTTCTGCACAAACCTATTGCAATTGTCCCATAAGGGAATTGATTTGCTAGATTTGTCGAGACATTTGGTGTTGGAATTGCATTTGGGATTACAAAAATTAGAAGTTTTGTTAAGGAGAGATGGGATTTGTTTTAATGGATGAAGAAGATTGTGTAACTTCATTTGGAGGGGACGACTCTTTTTTTCGTAACTAAGTGTAATCTACCAATTAATTGCACTCATACCTACTCCCCCAGTATTGTTTTCTTGGAATGTTATGTAAGTTAATTTGCTGGCATACACATTCATCAACAATGTGTTGTCATCGCAGAAGAATTTGTCATTCATCTGGGATCTAGCTTTGAGGGCAGAGTCTGGGTTGTCAAATTCAACAAAGGTTTTCCATGTGAGTGATCTCTCAAAGATGAGCATCTAAACAATTATAATTCAACAATTACTCTCTATATGGTACCGAAAGGGCTAAACACTTTAAAATACTTATCATGACTCAGAGTCTTATTAGCCTTGTTAGTTATAACAACCAAAATCACATTAGTGCGGGGAGGATCAGAGTTTCTTTCGATTTAAGAATTCATAATTAGATTTAGAGAAATTTAATATTTATTTAATTTTACATCAAATACAAATTATAAATGAATACTGATTTTACTATTTGTATTATTGAGCCTGAATCTTCCCCCACTTGCAATTTATTCAAAAATATCTTAACAACTATATAAAATCTCAAAGGAACTCCTTCTTCTACACCTTAAAGTACTCCTCCACCAAGTCTTGGATTGGCCCACTCTATTCTATTGTCTTGTCGGGTCTTTCTCTTTTAAACCTCGGGAATCTCACCGATATTCCTGTGTTCAACTACGAATTTTGAGCTGGGTAAAGAGGTGATGCAGAAACCGTATCGTAAGTGACCTCCCAAACGTCATTTTGAGAAAACCACACATGAGGTTGATCTTTAAATCCTATCAAATGGGAAGGACAACTGCCACTTGGTTTGGACATGTACCTCTTAGTCAACTCCTCTAATTTTTAATCACTAAACCCTGTCCCTATTTTAGCTATTGGATGCAATCGTCCATTCTCATAGATACCCAACAGAAATGAACCCAACCATTATTGTCTTTTTCCTTATCCATAATATCCACCCAGTACAACTAAATCAATATCCTTTTCTTTCTTAATCTTAAGCCAATCATTTCTTGACCCAGGGGTGTAAAAAGTGTCTCTTTTAATCATAATCCCCTCCAATCCATCAAGCAACGCTTATTTATAAAACCTGTCCATTTCATTTTCATTCGCAAATTTATGTGATATAATGTGACTTATTACTTGTCTCTGCTTTGTTATAGGCTTTAAGATTGAATTGTATATTTATAATCTTTAGGAGTACGTTTTATTTAACAGAATTTATTTGTTGTGATACAAAATGTCAAAACAAACCAAACTCAAATACACTGAATTCTCGTAAGTTTTATTTTGCATTTCTTAAAATGGCAAGATCTCTCCATTATGATAACATATCATCTCACAATCCAAAATTACATCATCAAATTTATTGTTATCGAAATGGCCTTTCAATTAGTTAGATAGCTCTTTGAATTGGTTTGTCTTCTCCTCTAAAGACCTACCGAACAATTTGACTTCGCCATTGGTGTAATGCACTTATAGTCTCTCCCCATCATATTTATACTCAAAATAACACCCACCCAGGTCATCATTCAAGAACTTCTTCTTTATTTTCTCCATCGTTATCTCTTCCTCCTTATTCTCCTTTTGAAAACTTTTTGCTAATTAGGGTTGTATCGGAATTCCTTTTTACAAATCTCCTGATCCCGATTGGTATCCCAATAATCGTTTTCTTTCACTCTCATCGAGTAACTATGATACACTCTATGTACTTAAACCTATTCTCATTCTTTTCTATTCAATTCAAATGACTAATACCTTCAAGAATCTAATCAAATATTTGACCTCTTGTGCACTAGAACACAAACTTAATAAGTCCTTTACCAATACTTCCTTCTATTCTTCACAGCCTCCCCCTGATAATTCAAAGATCTCTTGAATTTTTTAAAATAAACTCGAAAATTGTATAGAAGTTGATTTTTTATGGGCATTAAATACATCTTCGAAGTTGTTCATTGAATTGATCTCACCATACAATCTCTCAACTAGAGAAAACTCTAAGTTATAAGTCTGTGCTATTGCACTGTATAGAACATTAGCCGGCACAGCTGCTTCAATCAATTATGATTATGAATTAACATCACAAAGAGTAAATCGAATAAATTCCTCCTTCACTTTAAATTCTTAAGCCTGTTTTAAGGCATCTTAGAATAGTGAAATTTTTATTTTTCTTCTCGATTCCTTCTCAATTTGATCGAAAACTTAACTACACCATCTGAAAGTACTAAATTATTAAAATCTATAGAGCCGTAATTACTTACAACAAAACATATTTATGGATAATAATAATTATTAATAAAGAATTTTTTTTATTAAATTTTAATTATCAAAATGTACTTCTGAGTATCGATTGAGATTTCAGAATTCAATTAAATATTTTCATATGCACACACACACTATTGATGATAGTCAGAATTTCTTTGATAGATTAGAGGCTATTAAGTTTCCTAAGTTTATCAATATAATAAATAACATTAATTCATGATGATGAATTTAGCATCACGATATCTGTTTAATGACATACTTATTTGGTAATAAAGGACAGAATATCTTGATGATTGTATTATTAATTATTTAATTAATATATGAGTGAATAATAAACTCAAAAAAGCATTTACCCATTTTATTAATTTTGTTTAGGAGGGGCATCACAAAACTTTTTGAAGTGTACTAATTGTTTTATCTTGGGTGTTATTATATTTATTTTGCTTTCTATTCTGGTTCTATAATTGCTTAGGAGATATCAAACGGGAACTAAGAAATTGTCAAAAAAATGCATCATTTTGTACATGATTATGACCAACTTTCTAAGTAATCATGATTACCAATTCAAGTATTATTAGTAGAGTCCTTCATCATCAGCAACAAATACGTGACACAATTGGAACCTTACTTCAGAATGATGGTGTTCATCTTCTTTTACCACTACATCAGTCTTAAATTAAGCAAACTATCCACAGACAGGAAGAGAGCATAAGCAAAATTCAGATACATTACTTTGTTCTTATTCGTTTTGGTGCTCGTTGGCTTAATATTTGTACTCATAGAATTGATTTAAGACGACGACATTTTCTACGAATGCTATTGTAAGAAATAACTAATTCTAGTTAAATATAGTAAAATTTCAAGAATAGTGGGAGGGTGCGTAACAGCAATCCTCGTATTCTTTAGTGTGAAGTTGTAAAAAAAAATGGATGATAAAGTTTAACCGCTATACAAGGATCTTCCACTTTTATAGATGAAGACATTCCAAAACAATGAAACCCAAAGAGAAGACTTGAGAATACTAATTGTCATGTATAGTGCCTCCCAGTTTTTAACAATATTCTAAATGATTTACTTTATAGCAAAGGAACAGGTCAATTCGGAATAGTAATTTCCCAATTGCACTCCATGTCAGATGATTCCTTGTCTGAAGATGTCAGTCAATAACACGATTGCATTTGAACTGTTCTTGAGATTGTGTTTCCTGACCATCATTATCATATTGCCGTACCTAGCACTAATCTCCTTCTTCTGGGTCAATTCGAATTAATTGCATAACGATTATGTATAAAATTCTATATTCAATATATTGTAGCATAGAACCATCTCGAATGAAGAGGATATTTGGATTAATTTCTTTAAGAAAATGGGATACGAAAGATCTAAGATGGCATTGTCAGACATCACAGAATAATAAGAAAAATCTTCATCATTAGATTTTTCTAAATGATGACTAATTAATCAAATTAATAATAATACTTACAAAAAAACATGCTCTGATTCTCCTATTGTTTTTCTAAAATCACAAAAACTATGAAGATTTTCAGTATTTGCAGTCAACTCTAATGTGGATACTGCAACTACCTGTTTGATTGTTCTAAAATCTTATAAAATATCATATTCATTATTATTTATCATTTTAATATATAACTTTAATTCTACATCTATAATAGTATAATTTTTTAGATTCTCATTAATATTATTTAGATTAACACAAAATTTAAATAGTAAAGTTTTACATTTTCAAAATCAAATTAATTTGCTCTTAAATATGGGCGAATAGACAAAATAACATAAGAATTTTAATCAATATTTATAGACTTAATTTGATACCCATTCATATTTACTAAAATAAGATTAATTTCTTAAGTCTATTCTCAAAATCGGAATACAAGATATTATGTATATAGGAATTTGAAGATCTGGAATTTGATTAATAAAATACATAAATGATTTATACATTATAATTATATGCATTTTTGATATTGATAATATTTATCACAAAATTAAATTAAAATAATGAATAGTGAAAGTGGAAATGATGACAAGGGAAAATTCTTTAAAAATATACAAGCTCTATGGGATAGCTAATTAAAGGATTCAAAAGAGAAATGGTATTCTTTGGGGGATCAATATTGGAAAAAAATAGAACCAACATTGAACGGTGTATTGGGAGGATTAGATTTCTTAAATAAGATTGATATAGAGGAATCAAACAAGTTATTGACGATGCTCTACAAGAACCCTCTTTAAAATCTAAGAGTCCTTGATTGTGGAGCAGGCATAGGAAGTAAAGACTATGTTATATATAAAAATAGGAGTTTCGAAGGAGCTGTTGATTTAATGGTTCAAGAAAGTAGATTTGGTGGAACAGAATCCAATTTACGTGGAGAAGGCAAAGGAAGAACTTGGTGATAAAATAAGTGAGTATTATTGCGCTGGTTTGTAAAGTTTTGAGTTTCAACATAAATATGATTGTATTTGGGTGTAATGGGTGGCAAGTCATTTAACAGATGACGATTTAATATTATTCTTAAAAAAATGCAAGCTAAATTTGAATGGGAATGGTTACATAATTTTGAAGGAGAATATAACCAAATAGGGATTTAGTTATGACACCGAAGACCATAGTGTCATCAGATCAGACGCGATGTTTAAATAATTATTTTTGAAAGCTGGTTTGGATTTGAAATTCAGTGGTTTGTAGCCAAATTTTCCTAAGGATTTATACTAGGTTAATCAGTATGTATTATAATGAATCAAATTAAAACTATCAATTGTGTGTTCAATATTTATATGATTTGACATTCATTTTATATCATACTTAAGGATTCTTGAGTCTTTGTATGAATAAGATCCATGAAATGCAAGTATGTTAGTAGTTGTATGAAAATACTTATATAAGAGTGTTGGAAAATGACAAGAATATTTGGATTCGTTTCTTACCATAATGTCTTCCATGGTCTGTTGATATATTTTCATATTTTCGAGACTTTAAAATTAATTATTTATGCAAGTTCTTTTGTTTTTGAATAAAAATATTAATTAATCTTCCAACTTGTAAATTTAATTATGTAAACAAGAAATTGGAAGAAGAAAAAACAACTCCTAGAAAAACTGGCCCAAAAAAATGAAGCAAGTATGAGAGCGATAAATAATTGATAGTAGCAATAGCAAAAAATGACCAGTAGTTATTTGACAGTAATAGGGAATTTTTCTAGAGGTTCTAAAATTTCTATGAGAATGTTAAGGATATCAAGATTCCGTCCTTATAGTAATCTATTTTTGTATTCAGGTTATTGTAAGAATAATTTCATATCTCTGAATTATTAACTGATCAAGAAGTGTACAAGTTACAAAGGGATTTACATGAACAATGGACTCCAAAGCTACGCAAGAATTGGACTGACGATGATAAATAGATTCTCATCTGGGTAGTATTGAAAATTTGTTCAAAAGAGGGAATCAATATCAGAAAAATTGTAAATCATACTCTTATTTAAAGCCTAACAAAGCTTGGGAAGATGTAGTGTAGCTGATCAGTCGCCGTACAGTTGAATAATGCAAAAATAAGTGGACCGATTTATTAAAATTATCATTATAATAATTACCTTGGACTTAGGAGTAAGATCGATTGTTGCTCGATTTAATTAAGTAAATTTAATCAATTAATATTTAGAAAAAGCAAAGAGGAGGGCAAGTAAAACAAATGGTGCAGTTTAGCCAATTTACTCAATCTGTAGTTCAAAGAATCCCCAAGGACAGGAAAATAATGCAGAGAAAGATGGAATAATCATTTGAATCCTGACATTAATAGATATCCTTGGAGTCTTGAGGAAGACATAGAATTGTTGGAAATAGTGAAAAAGCATCAAAGAAAATGGGCATTTATCTCAAAAAATTTAAAGACTAAAAGAAGTGAAAATGCAGTTAAAAATAGATTTAATTGTTTACTCAAAAAAAATCATTGCACCTCTATTACTGCTCTCCTGAATATCCTCAAAAGCAGATTTAAATATGAGAATCCAACTATTCCTGTATCATCTCTTAAGAAATTGAAGGCCCATCATTATTATCCAAAATTATAGGATCATACCAAATAATTATATAATAATTAGACAAAAAATCAGACACCATTTACAATAGGGATATTTGATACTCTGAATTTCTGCGATCTCAATAATCTTCAGCCTGCATTTTACAATCCAAATTCATAAACCGTTATTATGAGCACTAAGCAGCAATTATAAAATTACCTTAATACCCAAATGGTAAAAGTCGAAAATGATGTCGTCTTGAATTTTGTTGGTGAAATGAATAATCAATAGCCAGAACTATTGAATAATGTTTCCAGCATCCTGAATATTAATGATTCTTCCAATTGTGTGAGATATGTACCAAGCATAATTCCAAATCTGGCTATAAATTCAATAGGAATCGATGATAAAAAGTAATCAATAATTTTATATCTAGATCTCAATTCAACATTCCTGGATTACAAGTCTAGAATATTCAATAAAATGGACTTTTAAGAAATAAGAATTGTAGTTCATTCTCATACTTTTCAACTTAATCATAAAATGACAATACAGATAAATCAATTCAAAATAATAGCCCAAAGCAAGATTAAAATCAAATAAATAAATAATAAATTGAGTTTGCAATTAATTAATGAAATGAAAACCCATTTTTTATATATCATATTCAATACAAAAGTACTAAGATATAACTTCAAACTCAAATAAAAAATTTAAATATACTTCGTATTGGTATAATTGGTCTTATTATAATAAATGGCAATAAGATTTCTATTCATAGAGCATAATGTTTATAATCACATTTATGATCAATTTACATTTTAGTATCATATTAATATACATAATGATGATGATATTTTTTTTTCTATTTTGATTCTTTGGAATTAGACATCAGAAAGTTAAATTTGAAAGAATCTTTCCATCGAAATAAATTGGTAATAAGAAGGCTAATTTAATTAATATTAAATTTAATAAAAATGACTCAATATTATTAATTGTTTAATTCATAGATTTAAAATAGATCGTGCTTTTCACCTTGATATGATTACTTTTCATGTTTGCCTACCCATGTGACCAAAAACTTTCCACTATTTGATACTGTGGCAAATAATTTAAAAATATTTCTTATCTAATTGACCCATTTTTATAAATCTTCCATCTTATAATTTTAAAAAGTGAATTGATTTATTATGTTTAACAATTAATTATTTTCTGTTTTGGTCATACCAAATAGGAGTATAAGTATGATCATGTATTCCTGATTCTAAATCAAAATTAAAATTCTATAATTTATTTTTCTCTTTAATTTTAGAATAAATTAATTTACCATCCTTCTAAACCAACACAAAAGAGGAATTGTCAATAAATTTGATCCTCATACCAAAAGATGAACATTTTTCTTAATTAATTATATTAATCCCTAATCAAGTGAAAACAATCTTAAGTAGCAATCCTGTCCACATGAAACTAAATATTTTTCATCTTCGTTGAGACTAAGTCCAAATATGGATGTTGAATTTTGATTAATTTGTTGAATTTTAGGTTATCCTAGTGTTGAGGTTTCAAAATTGACTTCAAAAATTGCAATTTATCCTTTCTAAGTTCCTATAAATAATTTATCTCTCTTTTTATTCAAAAGCATGGCTTTCACACCTCCATCCAATTTTTAAGTTTCCTTCTATAATTTCCATTTCATTTATCCAGTACACTCCCAAATTTTGATTTAACAATCAAAATCTCCTCCTCCAGATATAAGGATATCTGAATCCTTATCAAAAAGGAGACAACTTATTTCACCCTTATGTCTCATCGTATTCCCATTAATTTTATCCATTTTGCCTTCTTAAAAGGTCCAAAGAACTATTTCATTATGTTTTGCAGTGGCAATTAATTTATCATCCTTATTGAAGCACAAAGCTTAACATTTTTCAGATTAATTTATCTGGTTTCTTTCATTGTAAATAATTTTTTGATCCAAAAATTATAGCACTGAATTTTGAGATTCTTCATCCTCTTTTTAAGCTATACAACTAAATTATAAAACACTTAATTCATTAATTCCTTATTAATTTAAAATACCCTCTATTTTTATATTGATTGTTTTCATATTTATATTGTTTAATTATTCATCTTTAATTTCTTTCTGAAGATTTTCAAGTTCTGTTCTAATTTTTTATTTCTCATCTTCCACTTTACTTTTGGATTCTTACAAACCGTTCAAATATTTTTCCAATAAACAGGATATATATAATTGTCTTCGAATACACCCTTAACATTCTTTCCCATCTCTTAGAATTGAATCTTAGTTGGAATTCTTACTTTTAATAATTAAACTATTTTGTTATGACAAAATATTAGATTAATTCACTCCTTCATAGAAAAACAAGCTTCTTATATTTTCTAACAGAAGCATCATGGACTTTATGTCATCTATTTTTGGATCACCATTTTTAGTTATATTAGGGTCATTAGATGGATTTTCTATATTAGAAAAATAATCTGTATATGATTGATGTTTTTCTTTCAGTTTTCCGAAAAACTCTTAAATTAGCCTTTCAAATTTATAAAAAATCTTCTGTGGTTAAAGCAACATTGCTTTGGCTTATTATTTTATTAACTTAAGCTTTAATAGAAATGTATTTATTAAAATAAAAACCCAAATACGTATATTTAAACATCAAATTAGAAAATCATAATGAATCTGTTAATTTAATATTAAAAACTTTCTAGATTATGATGTAAGTATTACTTTCAACTATTCTTGTATAATATTTCATCTGAATATGCACTAACTTCCATGAATAGTAGTTGATGCTTTTTCTAATGAAACTTCTCTTGATTAATTATTGTCAGCCACCTTATCAAATTTATTACAAATTAATATGATAACTTCTTCCTTGTCTAACTAAGATTTTACATCATCAAAAGTTGACATTTATGTGATATCATAAATTAAATAAACTCCTGTTGCTTTTTATTGATGATTAAAATATATATAAGCATTTTGATACTTCAATAAAATCTCCCTGTACCTTTCCTATCCAGTTGTATCCCAATAAAGTAGACTTAATGTTTAATTATTTGATACAAAGTATTTATTTTAAGCATACTCAACTCCAAAACTTGGTTGGATTACTTTTGGCAGCCTTCTCCAAAAAGGTCTTTTATCAGGTTAAATAAAACCACAACCTATTGAATAAATGGGTTTTCCAACATCTGTATTTTCAACGCAAGTGATTAAATAATTGTAATTATATAAATATTCTTATATGATTTAATTTCTTCTAGTATGTCTATGTGAAGTTAGAGTTTTAATTTTCTTGTAATAAATAAAGTAAATTTAGGTATCAAAATGATGTTGATTTCAAAAGGAGATCAGCAATAGTATGTTTATAAATTTCTGCTTCATAACCAAGTTTTAATATTTGATCTTATAGTTTCATTTTTCTATTAATACTTTCATTAAGTAATCTTACGGTGTTATAATGATAGATTGTTTTGAGCTATTTGATTCCGTAATAAGTTATAAATATTTTACCAAATATTTTAGAGAAGTAAATTCTGACTTTAGAATAGAAGATCTTTAGCAACATCAAATATTTATTCAACTAATTTTCTTGTAGGATGACAATGATCATATCAGCTCCATACTTTTAATAAAATTTGTTTTTTTGAGTAGTTCTAAGGCTGAAACCAAGAAATCAAAGGTTTTCCCTGAGCCAGTATTTGTAACTCCTAAAACATCTCTACCTTTGAATAAAAGTGGCGTTACTCTTGCTGGAAGGAAAGTTAGATGTATTCATAATGTTATTTTATTTAGGTTATTTTCCAATTGCTATAGATTTAGTGTTCTCAATTTTTCTTCCTATTAAAATAATCTTTTTATTATTCAGTTACTCTTGAGAATTCGTTTAATAATTATCTCTCTTCTTATTGTAATAATCCTTTTTATTCTTATACAAATAATTATATTTATCTCCTTATTGATTTTTACATTTGTTTATTTAATTCAGTAATTACTTTTCTTTATCTTGTTGTTAATTATCGAGTTCTTTTAACAACCTCAGTTAGTCATCATAATAATAAAATTTATGTTTAATATGTAATAATAATACGATCATAGAATAATATAATTTGACTAATAATAAGAATTATTTGATATACATAGTTCCTATTTTATATTAATCAATTTCATGAAGAAATGTAATTGAATTTAAAAATTTATTAAACAAATTTTTTTAGTGGTTTTTAATAATGATGAGCCCAGTTAGATCAAGAGAGAATAGAAAACATTCTCAAGCTAATAGATCATTAAATTTCAGTCTTCCTAAAAGAGCTTCATCATAAATCAAGTAAAACTTTATTTAAGAAACAGAATCCATCATTTACCAAGCATCTCAAATAATTCGACTTGCTGCAGTAATTCGAATACATCTAGTCCTCCGTAAAGCTGCTCGAAATTAGAGGATGATTAAATTGATAGTACATCGCCATTTTGATTAATAGTGTCTCCTGTTTCCCAAAATACATTCTAAGATCCCTTGAATTACTTTGCTTATGAGGACTTCAATTCGATTCTCCCTGTCACTATTAATGGTGTCAAGATTTTAAAAGTTGATTGGAGTTACTTTTCAGCACCTCCAAACATTTTATCGCGTTGGAAAGCACATTGCTTTTGGACAGTTGGATACACGTTTGACATTAATATGAGAAAAATGAAAAAATCATAGAATATCAAATATAGATTAGTCATCCAGAGTTGGTGTTGTCTCAATAATAAGTCTTGGGTAAAAAATAAATGGGATAGATTGTTGGAACATGAAACTGGCCATTATTTGATTGGATGTCTTTGTGCCTTAGAATTCAAATAAAAGTATAACAAATTTCTAATAATAGAGCTGATAAATTCAAGTATACTAAGAATTACAGGATGGAATGTACTAAACTATTCTAAGACACATTTTAATTCTATCTTTAGATGGAAAAACAGTATGATGAAGAAACCAATCATAGTTAAAACGTATCCAAGTAAAAGGAATGGAATTAATTCATCAAGTCTGAACTTCTAAGATATTGATCATTTATTAATAATCTATCTCATTAATCCTTTCAAATTAGATGATATTTCATTTCAGTTCTTCAGAATATCGATTTTCCTATTATTTTTGAAGAGTGTAAATAATTGATTTTCACCTCTACAATCTTGCTAGTATAATTAATTCTAAGGTAATTAATATTTTTAAAGTTGGAATTATCAAATTATCTATCTGCTCTCATTTAGTTCTATACCTTAAATATTTTTCTTTAAATGATTTATTGTCTAATATAAATAAATTTCCTCCATCAATTATCTTATGAACAATTTCATTTCATATCGTTTTATCATTCATCATTTCAATTCCAACTTATAATAAAGGCAATATTATAAATCTATTGAAATTATAATTCCCATTAATTGAAAGGTTTAACAATTCATTCCATATAGGTTAAACACTGTAAGATATATAATCAATTTAAAATATATATCATCAATTTCTTCCTCCATTCCTAATTCAACGTGGATTTTATAAAAATAAAAATTATTTAAGCAAAATAAAAAGATTTTTAGAATAAGTTACTCAATTGATTGTAGTTTAGTTAAATAGCAACAGGATTTGAATTTAGTATATTATTAAAGATATAAGAATTTGATTATTGATTAAACAGAATTAATATATAACTCTTATTATTTTAAATAAAATTCCATTTAAACTTACTATTTATTAACAACAAGTTCTCTCTATATTTATTTGTAGGAGCTATGTTAAATTCAACTGATTAAATCAGAATTAGTATAATTTAGCAACCTAAATGATCTAAGCTGCCATTATCCTCAGATTTAATATCAAAGCCTCTATTTTAATAATTATTTGAAAAATCAGTAAACAAATTACTTCTGAAACTGCAACCAAAATAAAACCTTATATTCCACTTGAGATTCAAACGAGATTTAATTATTTGATTGGAATGTATATTATTAACCCTATTTAGTGATTAAAGTGATCTCGATTGAATTTAGACAATATAGACAAACTAAAGAGATTTGTTTAAAATCCAACTGAGGATTGACTTGAATCGAAACTAGATTTTTGACATAGAAAAATTTCAGAATATTTATTAGATCATTATATTACGCACTATTAGCTTTGCTAGATTTATTATTAAATTATTACATATAATGATTAATTATTGTTTTGTAGTGACGAACATTATGGAAGGAGGAGGGACAGAAGTAAGATTGGAAACTCAAGGTTTTATAGATTGATTTCAGTAAATTAGTATATTAATCTATAAATATGAAAGTTGGAATAGATGTTCAAAGATATTTTATATTTAATAATGCATATTTCTTAATATATTTTGGATCACATAAAGTCTATTTATGATTAAAATATCTCATTAAATAAATTATTTTATAGAGTCCATAATGAATTTTCAATAACAACCAAATATCATCAGTGGAGATTACTTTTTGTAAACTTTCTTTCTAATCAATAACCTTTATAATCAATAAATATTTTAATACAGTACAATTTATCAATAGTCAATTAGTGAATTCTTTGGTGGATTGTGCTCCAAAAGCAGAGTATAAAGAAGAAAATACTAATATTTTGGGGGATTAAAATACTGATAGAAAAATACAGAAGCCACACTAGGTCATTAGAAATTAACCAGTTGCAAGAAAATCCTTAGAAATACTTAACTAAGCAAATACTCGTTCAGATGATGAGGACAGTTCATCAAGAGTGAATGGTATCAACAAATTGTCATGATTTGATAGGTCATTGGAGCAAACAAGAACATCAATTGTATCTTTAATTTGTCAATGACCACGAAGCTATCCTGCGATCTAAATATGATAAGAAATCAAAGAAAATCTTTAAATTGATGAGCCAATGTATATAAACAAGAACAGCCACTTAATGCAGATCGCATCACTAAAAGTTCAATCCTCTATAAAAAGGCAAAAGAAAAGCAAGAAACCTTGCACGGGCCATACCATGTGTGATTACTTAAGAAAATTGATTTTTAGCTGTTCCTTATTCATTTAAGAATTTTTTTCATTTATTTTTAAAATTTACTACCTGATCATGAGTTTTCAAATATAGGGAGGATATTAATAAAAGCTGAAATGTAAAAATAATATGAAGAGAAGTCTTTATTAAGAAAATCAACTCTCTCCTAGTCCATCTACCATATATTCATATACTCAACTTTTTTCAAAAAACCTCTATAACTGAATATATATAAATGTTAATTAAATGCAATTTTATATTAAAATACCCCTACTAGTCAATTAAATTATGGAAATCAAAATAATTTTATATCTTAGAATACATAAACCAATAGATGTTTGAAGATGCCTAACAGATGTTGAATAACTGAAAAGGTTAAGAGAACCATTGTTTTTACTGAAGATAAGTATTAAGATATAAAAATAAATAGAGAGTAAAGATATACAATTGTATGTGTAAATCTAATATAGTTCATAGATCATTAGTGGTATTGGAAGACAATAAATTGTCAACATACATTAATCCATTTATTAATATGAAAAATACTTGAAAATCTACAATTTGAGTACTTCAAGATTGATGTTAATGCAAAAATCATACATTTATCATATAATAATTAAGAAATAAAATAACCCATTCATTGATATTAATTAGATAAGCAAATCATAAGTAATTTCTAAATGTAATAAGGATACTAATTTTTCTTGTATTATGTTGACATTTGCAACATTTAAAGACTTAGTGAAGCCTGGAAAGTCTGTGAAGTTCATGATATCATGGCACTACAATTTCCATGGATACTTATGCTAGCCAAATAATAATTGATTTAATAATTAGGGATTATTGATAAACCAGACTAGCACAAAAATCTTTATATTGAATCTTCTGAGATAATTGCATTTCAGTTGATTATAATGATTTAATCAACATCTTTGTGTTTTGAATACAGATTTGAAGAATTTCGTTATAGGTGATAATTCCTTATGTTGCTTTTAACAAATGTTGATTTCAACAATATGGTAGACATCATTTATAGAATAGAATTATGATTGCTTCATTTTACAATGATGGACTAGATTTAGTAGTATTGATGCTGTGTTAGTACACTCTGCCTGTTGAAAAGGAGAGACCCATCATTCAAGGCAATTCCAAATAGGGCAAACCTATGTAATAGGGGAGTGTTGAGGAAGCAGTAAAATAATTGTATTTTTTGAGATATTTGAGCCTTATTTGTTTCTGTAATTTTTGTTAAAACATATTTTAAATGTGAAAGTCCTTTAATTTAATACATATTTCAGATTAATGTTACTTGAAAGTGACCAATAATAAGAAAGTTCAAACAACAATAATCACTAACTATATAAATCTGCATATGTACTATGTCTTATAGATATACTTTCAGTCAATAAGGAATCGACGAAAAATTTATGATGACAATGATTTTAGAGAGGTTGTCAAAAACTTTTATAATCTGATCTCTGAATTGAATAAAAGTATTTAATCATCACTATCTGTTTATTAGTTAGGAAAATCACCAAACCTCACATGAGAAAATAACCAAAATAGACTAAATAGAGAAATGCAATTGCAAATAAGTAGCCAACAAAGGAACTTCCAACTACAAAAAGAGATATCAATATTAGACCTGGATTATTACAAGCTCAACAATACTTTAACTCTTGTTTCAGTCAATAAATTGTTAGTCAATTAATACCCAATTTCAATCAACCAAAACATGCTCCTGTTATATATGAGAAAAACAAGCAACATCTCCACTTCCAACGCAATCAGATTCACATTCAAATTGCTTATAACATCTACATCAAGAAGTTCGGTTCCTCCCTTGTCGAAAATTAGGATCCCACCTCAGTTGCCAAAAAAGTCATGAATACCAACTTTAATCCTAAAGTAATTATCCATTTAAGAACCAGTCCCAATTCCAGGAGGAGGACAAACAAAGTGATGCCTCCGATTAGCAAAACAAACCTATTGAAGATGGTAAATAGAAACCCTTGAAGGACTTAGTTCGAGAATTTTAGAGTGATTAATGATTTCAAAAAAATTATAGGAAGTAAGTATATAAAATAAAATCCATCAAATATCATTAATTTTTTAGTAATCTTAATTTCAACTCCATACTTGTAGATTAAATCTCCTTATTGGGTTTTGAATTAATCATGGCATTTCTTGTATTCTGTTATTCCAATATTTTATTCCTCAAGACATCATAATTCACACTCTTTCTCTCAGCAGAATGATCTTACAATTTTTGTGTTTAATTAAATTGCTAGGCTTTTGAAATTACATACCGTTTCTAATACTTTTCTTAAGACACATTAGCATTATTAGTCGTATTTCCAATTTACTATTATTTAGGAATAGGGGACACACTCAACTTTTGCAAGTGATTTCGTTTATCTCTTGTTGAAATCTCGCTATTGGGAGTTAGAGGCTTCGATATTCTCTGTTTTTCATACACTATTCCAATGATTGAATCTAGAGGATCAACAAATTCAGTTATTGATTTTCTGATGTCTGAATAATTCAAAGAAAAGAATTACAAATATGGCAACTATTCCTTAGCCATTTGATAGGTGTAATACCAACATAATGAGTTTTCTTAAAACGAAGCACTTTGTAATTTGAATATCGTATCATGCGAAACATATTTTGAAATCTTCTCTGGAATACCATTTATACTTATTTTTGAGTTTATTGGTATCAAGTCAGACAATTTTAAAAAGCTTTCACAATTCTCTTCATTCTACAATATGCAACATAAAAATAAACAAGAAATCTTTCTCAGAGTGATATTCTTTTTATCGTTCAAATTTTTCTAAATTTTACTCAAATCTTCATGATTAAAGGATTCAAACATCTTCCTCTTAAAACTTGGATTAGCATTCATATACTCCATTAATCTCAACATAGATTCTATGAGGGATTCAATATCCGAATCAGAGTTTTTTTTTAAATTTATCATATTTAATTAAAATATACGATACTTTCATTATTCTTATAAGAAATGCTAGGTTTAATTACCTATTCATTCTATATATTATGGTTTATTAACTTCACTTACTATTTTGTTCTTGTATACTTTAGTACTTTAATAATGCTTATGATTTCAATCATTTATAGTTACTCTTTGATCTACTGTTATAGATAGTGGGGTAGTTTATTCCTTCATTTTTAGAATCAATCCAAGTTGAAACACTTGAAATAGGTTTACTAACAACTTAGTTTATTGGATTCCTATAAATAGATATATATCTATACGTTAATATAGAATAACTTCATAGTATTGAAAGATAATTATTTAGAATTAATAATGCGTAGATATATCTTATTAATATGAGTTATTTTATCAAGATTCTTGAATTCAGGAGCAATCAGTTAAACTAAGATATGAAGGAATTTAGAAGCTAATTTAATATTAAAAAATAGAGTTGTGGAAAATGAAAATAAAATATAGTCAATATCTAATCAAAATAAATCAGTGCTTCAATGCTTTCTAAAATTACTGAATTGCACCTGCTTATCAAAACTGACTTTCTTATTTGATTTAATTGATCCTATAGATTATTGATCATTTGATATGTGTTCTGAACTATGATTTCCATTTTTGTGAAGTTTGAGAATGGATTTGGGTTTGAGCAAATCAAAACTGGAACTATTTGGTTCGAATGATATATCATTTTTCATCCCGCTCTCATTGCATTGAGGTTGTGCAAAGGTCTTTTTAAGCCAAGGATGTTGAGCATTATTATCCATTTCTTCTGATTATTGTGCTGTATATTACATCTTAGGTTCATCCACTTCGGTCTTCTAGACTTGAGCTAGCAAAGGAGAGTCTTCTCTTTCTATAACGTCGTCAACTACCATAATTTTTGAGACCTTCTCAAGTTTTACGGTACAGGGAGGACGTTTGATAAAGACTCGAACCTCGTGAATCGAAAGAGTACGCTATTTGGGACAGATGCTAATTCCCATTTGATCTATATGATTTGAATATTAATTATATAATAACACAAGGAGAAATGAATTGTAATTTTTAGCAATATCCTCAATAGAGTACAAGTTGGTTGGCAAAAAAGGAGAAGGAACATTTTCAGAAGTGATCAAATCTCAATCATTCAAGACTGGAAATTATGTTGCAATTAAATGCATGAAAAATAAATTCACATCCATTGAACAAGTAAGTCATACTGATTAAGTGTAGGTTAATCATTTGAGAGAGATACAGGCACTAAGAAAGCTGAGTCCTCATGATCACATTATCAAGTTGATCGAAGTTCTATAGTATGAAAATCACATAAATTTAATTTAGTGACGAACCCACAGGACGATTGGCTTTGGTGTTTGAGTTGATGGAATAGAATTTGTATGAACATATTAAAGGTATTATTATCAACATTTCAAATAGGGAGAAGATAACCTTTGAATCCTTAAAAAGTTAAATCATTTATGTACTAACTGCTAAAATCTATTGGACATATGCACAAAAATGGCATCTTTCACAGAGACGTTAAACCGTAATCAATATTCAAATTATTAGTGAAAACATTCTACTAAACGCAGACCATCTCAAACTTGCCGATTTCGGATCGTGCAAAGGAATCTACTCCAAACATCCTTATACTGAGTATTACTATCAATTCTATCTCTCACTCTAGATATATCTCTACTAGATGGTACAGAGCCCCTGAATGCTTATTGACAGATGGCTATTATGATCATAAAATGGATCTCTGGGGAGTAGGATGTGTCATGTTTGAAATCATAGCCTTATTTCCACTCTTCCCAGGAACCAACGAACTAGATCAAGTAAACAAAATACACAACATATTGGGAACTCCCAGTCAGAAGGTTTTCGATAGATTTAGAAAGTTAAATCTATTTACTATTTTAGACAAGCGACTCATATGGAAATCAATTTCCCACCTAAGCATGGCAGTGGTATCGATAGGTTACTGCAAGGATAAAGCAAGGAATGCATTGATTTAATTAAACTACTATTGATTTATGACCCAGAAGAGAGAATCAACGCTTAATAAGCGTTAAGACATGAATATTTTAGAGAGTTATATGAGGCTGATCCTTAATTGTATGGCTAGCATACTATCAGAATATCCAATCAAAAAGAGTATTATGATCACCATTTTCATTATTTAGAAATGACAACTCTTTGGAAAAGAGCCAAAGAATAGATGAAAACAAATAGTAACCCTAATAGAATGTCAAGAAAACCAAAAATTACTATGCAAAATCTTAAAAGTAATCAGGAGTAATTAATATCTTTATTGTCAACAGTTACCCTCCTTGCAATTCGATTTGAAAGTTGAGAGTATTTATAAAAATACTTAACATCATGACAGTGATGATGATCTCGAGAAATAGTCATCTAATAAATAGATGATGCTGCCTCAGATTCCCAAATCGAAAAAATATGATCCTAAAAAAATATATGGCAAATAATAATATGGGTCATCATAAAATTAGCCATATTAGTTTAATCCCAAAGGTTAGAATTTTCTGGTATTTAAGTAGGTAAAAAAGTGACTCATGGTTTGCAAGGTGAATATATAGTTTTTGGAAAGAAAACAATGAATTAATGATATATTTCAAGTGTTTTTAGTTGACTGACCATAATATATATAATAAATTAGAATTTCACTAACGAAACCAATTCAATTAACTAATTAGAATCTATTAACACGATTTTTATTTTATTTCTATCAACACAAATATAGAATTTATCATTAATTTTTTTACTCATCCTCTACTTCATAAATTGCTTAATGTTAAGTATAGTTTTTATAAGTAAACTTTCTTTTTAATGTTTAGTTCTATACAAGTTTGGGACTATTGTTGATTATTAATGTTGGATGTTATCTTGCAGAATCTGGTGAACAAGTGTCAGGTGATTGTTGATCGAATTCTTAAGTAGAAAATTTCTTAAATGCACTCTTCTTTGGATTTTCAGTTGGTGAACCATCAGCTAATGCTAAATTTTTACGTTTAGCATGTTAGGCTAATCTTGGACTATTCATCACAGGAACTTTAATTTTAATCTTTTCGTCTTCCACTTCATCTTCGTCTCTTTATCTCGATTTCTATTTGATTTCTGGTAATTATAATTTATCTGATTTTTCCATTCGAAATGTTGAAGTTTACCATAACTTGCTTTGTCCTTAACCTTTTTTCTATGATTAGAACTTCAATTTTCTATCAGTAAAACCTCCCTAAAAGAATGGATGTTCTAAAGCCTATTAGGCAGTAATTCTCTATTTTGGATCAATTTATAACATCGATTAAATTAGTTCCATGGCTGCTTAAGGTGTTCTGTAAATGCTAAGATTATCTAAATTGATAATGCATTTCTTGTTCAACTTCAAGATTTCATGATAATCATTTCCTGGAAACAAATCCTTTTAAGTGATTCTAATTATTTTAGACATGAAATCAATACAATTTGTAGAAAATGCATCCAACACTAAATATATCACAAATCTTATCATATCTAAAATTCATGTCGTTAAGATTTGCTATTTCAGGTGCAACATATCCAGGAGTTCCACATTTAGGAAATGGGTAGGTTGTTACCTGAGTGGATGTTGCCAATCCAAAATCTACAATTCTTAATCCTGCAATTTGATTGGCTTCTTTAAACATGATATTTTCAGGTTTCAAATCTCGATGCATTATGTCCAATTAATGCATTCTTGCAACTCCAGTCAATATTTACTAAATAATTAGGGAGACTCAAATACCCAGAGGATTGATTTGATTTAGTCCCAACTTAGTTGTGTTATTTAACCTTTACTTATGAGGTCGTGCAATGAATTACCTTTGAGATGTTCTAGAATAAGATAAAACGTATTTTCTCCTTCATAGACTTCCTCCAATTTAACAACTGAGTCGTGATCCAATGTGGCCATCAAATTTATCTCATTGAACAAGGCTTGCTAACGATAAAGTACAAAATTATTACAAATCCTCCATCTTCTTTCAAATATCGTTTTTCAACACATTTTGATGCGAAATCTTGCTTGTTGTCCTTGTCTAACACGAGGTACACCTTTTATAGTTGCAAAATGCTTACTTTAGAGGATCCACCCTTCCCTAATAATTTCATTGGTTAATAGAAATCACTCACATCCTTAAACATGACTCTATTTCTGAGATGAGATTTCAATTTCCGAAGTTCCTCATCTTTAGCCACGAAATATTTGACTGACCCCTTGTATTCAAACCCAAATTAAGATAGTTGTCTGTCCTTTTCAATGCTCCAGAAAATCTTAGTTTCTAAATTCAATTGCAATTAGTATTTAGGCTATTATGACTCAAGTTCCTTCGGAATTAACATCTATAGGTACATTAGTAAGAATCATTGTGTCATCAATGATATACAAAAAGTAAGTGATATCCTTTAGTAAATGCTTCCTCTGGCAAATTGTATGGAAAGTGGCTGAATCATAATTGATTTGTGTCTTGTTTAACATCCAAAATGTAAATATTAGATAAAAATATTTTTAAAAATAGCCTGTTTAATGGAATGAGCATAAATAATAAATCAGTATTCCTATAATATCTTAATATTGCTTATGTTCAAAGACAAAAAACGAAGATCAGATAAAAGTAGTAAATGCAAATCTCTTATATATTATTTAAAATAAAATTATTAGATATTTCAGAATTCTTCATCAGATAATACGTCATTAGTATGAAAATACGATTTTGATATTTGAGTTTGCATTATGCCAATTTTAATGTCCATATCCCGTATGTCATTCTATCATAATGATTTAAATTAATACCCTCAATTGATTGATCAGTTATTTTTGCTTAGATCTATTGTCTTCCAAAACTGGTGTTCTTTCCTTTACATCTAATAACTATTGATTTAATTGTTGGTCGATTTCTAACTTCTCACTGTTCCCCTTATTCAATTATGAAATTTATAATTATAAATCTGATATTTTATTCCTGTTTTATTTTAAGGTTATTTAAATATCTTCTGGTATTGACTCTGTAACTTTGGTTTCTAATTTAGGTATCAATTCTAAATAATCAATCCACTATTATTAAATTTGTTAGACTTCATTTGATTTCAAGTGTTCAGAGAGAAGAGACAATTGCTTAAATTATAAATGGAATTACTTTGGAACATTTGGAAATGGACATGATTGTTCTCTCATAATCCTTTAAATAAAGTTTATTCACTTTAAGATTAGCTTCGAATTTAGAAAACTCTTTTTCAACTCTATTGAACTCCTTAGTCCATTCATTGATTGCAACTTTGGTTTCAATGACTTATCGATCTTGAGGTACTTGATTGTAATCAGTTTGTTCATTATTATATTTCTTATGATAAAATAGAATACTCTAAGTCAACTCATCTTATTCAACTTCCTCATTTTCATTTTCTTCTTCTTAAATTTCAACAAGATCCTCATCATCTATTTTGTTAACCTAAATTACAGAGCTTTCCATATCCTTACCAAAATTAGGAGATTCAAACTTGAAATTCACTCTAATCAACTCTCTATTTAGTAAATCATTTAAAATGAAACAAACCATGTCTCCACATCCTTAAGAAATATGAGGAGACCCCAATTATTCAGGTAATTTTATACCCCATGCTTTGATATCAATAAGTAATTTTCTGGCAGTTTCTTCAACATTATGATAATTGAGTTTGATTGGTTGAGCCATTTTACTCTTTTTTTACTTGGGCAAACTCATTAGCCAGTAGCATAACTCAACAAAGTAATAGAACCTTTGATTCTGATTAACATTTTCATCTAAAGAGAAATAATATTTTGAAACTGGTTTCTTTTTCAATGGAATACAGAAATATTCATGATATTGAACCAATGACAATTTTTCATAGATATCCTTTACAATTACAATGATTTTATTACTTCCATCATCAAAACATTGATTATCTGTGGAGTCTTCTTGGAATCAAGAAAGGTATTGTGGATTTCCTTTGACTTCTACAGAACTGTGCTTGCATCAAGTCTTTTTTGGGGATCAACTACAATCATGCCTTCTATGACATCCCTCAATTATTGGCTGTATCGATTAGAAACTGGTTTAAATTCCCCTTTGGTGATATTATTAAACAAATCCATGAGAGACATCTTCTCGCTTTATTTGAAGGGACTCTTGAACTCTGCCATCTCATATGCAATGCATCCCAATGACCAGATATCTGATTTCATATCATACCCTTCGCCATGAAGGAGCTCTTCCTTTTTAATGATAATTTACCTCAGGTGACATATATAATGGTGTTCCTACTTTGGAGTAAGCCTCGATTGTCTCTGATGAAAATATACGACCCAAACCCAAATCTCCAACCTTCAATGAACCATCTCCTCCTATAAATATATTGGCTGGTTTCAAATCTCTGTGCATTATCCTCTTTTCATGCATATGGTCCAATGCACTTGCTATTTGCAATATGTAATTCCACAATTACACCTCTTCGAATGGAGTGTCATCAGATTATGCATTTTTGATTAGTTTTTTCAAATCTCCCCTCTCCGCCCACTCTGTAGCTATAATCAATTCATTGTTGTAAATGAACGAATCCAAGTACTTTATAATGTTTGGATGATCCAAGGGTTGCATGAGCTTCACCTCCTTCAAACATTTCTCCCTTTGTTTTGGATCCATCATATCAAAAATCTAACATAAATTCACAAATCACTTTAATCTTCTTTAATGCAACCACATTCCCTTCCTTGTTCATCGCCTTGTACACAGTCGAGAATTTCCCCTCCCCTATCGCTTTCTGGACCTTGTATCCATTTATTTCCTGATCGATAAATTGAGACATTAATTAATCATGTTAAATACAAAACTAACTAAACTCATCGATTCAAAAGCAGATTAAGTCAGCACATCAATTAAGTCAGCCCAAAACACATTCCAAAATCACTCATCCCAATTAACCAACCAAATTGCAGAAGCCAACCAAACCATGAAAGTTGCTGCTCCTATCCTCAAAATGGTGGGTATTACTCTAATCCTAAATCTCATAAGGACATTCAGAGGCAACACAAATTGCCAAAGGATTAGATTTGGCCTAGAAGAACCTCGTTCCCATTCTGGATTAGACCAATAAGGTTGTACAAAAGAGCACAGACATCGCCAATTCTTAAATTTAAAAGGCATAGAACTTGGCCAATTAATAAATTCAAAAAGTCAATGTAAGTGTATCATTAATACTAAAGGAGGCAGTTGGATCGCAATTGGAATAGGGTCAATAGATTATTAAGCAATAATACGAAAAAGGCATGGAAGCTATTAAAGAGAATTAAAATGTTTAAACTATTGCAGCTAAAGGTGCAGCTATAGGAATGGCGATCAATTAAATGATGGATACTCCAACAGATGATGGATTTGGAAAGATGAATTAACAATTGGACAACACTTAACAAAAATAAAATTAAGAATAATAATCTCAATAGAATAGAAATGTAATACCCACTTAAGCCACCATTAATGCAGATTTCAATAAGCAACAATAAAAACTAGAATCGAACTCTTTCCAAAACACAATTAAACAATACATTAAAAAAATTACAGGTAAATAAGTCAATTCAAGAATTGAATATTTATGTCTTATCTTGTAGAAACTAAAGGAGAATATTGACATAAATTATCTATAACAATCTAAGGAGGCATTAAAAAATGAAATTTGGAAGGCGGCTTATCAAGAAAGAAGAATCTAAAGTCATTAAATATTTGTTTAATATATGACTAAGATGGTCGAATTTATTTTTGAATATTTAACAATAGTTGAAACTGTATTCTAGCAAATCAAAATGAGATACAAATCATCCAATAACTCATTTGAAATGATGCAGACTTATTTGAATAATCTATCGATACAATTAGACTACTTTGGCACATATTCTTATGTTTAACCAAACTAAAAATTATTGAGCAGACTATTCACAAATCAAACTCAAAAATAAGAAAAATCAAAGAAGAATAAAAATAAATAATCTCATCAATCTAGTAACTAAAATATCAATGGGAACACTTAGGACTAACCATAGGAAGACAAAGATATTATTTAATAATAATACCATTTAGACTTATGCTAAAACTTTAGTAATCTTGAGAGTGAGTATCAATAGCATATTTAAAATATCTAAATATTGAAGAACAATTTGAAAGGGGATATTAAAGAGAAATTAATTATGTGTTAATAAATGGACAAATAAAAGATATCTGATTATTTGATGCAAGTTTAAGGATAACGAAACATAACCTTCGAAGCTGTCGAACAATTCTATAAGAGTTTCATTCAATACGAGCAGATCTATGCTTAGAATGTAGATGCAGCCTTTCAGGGATAACAACAAATGAAGGATATCTATGATGAAGAATACAAAATGCATTGTAAATAGATTGATTAAATTTAGATTACTTCAAGTCCCTGGTAACATAATAGCAATAGTTCGGTGTATTTACTACATACATTCTCAAAGAAATATCTGAATTTGAATTAAACAGAATAGAATTCGTATAGAAATTATTCACTTAATTAAATACAGAATTAGGAAAGTATTTTCAATTTCCAAACTAGAAATCAATTAATTTTGCTAATCCTCTAATATTATAATAAGCAAAAACAGCTTTTAACATTAATTAAATATTAACACCAGAATAGCTAGTGGTGATCAAGAAATACTCAGGTATCCCATTATAGAAGGAAATATCAACGGAGATATATCATGCCTTTGCTTCAAATTTTACAGGTACTTAATAATCATAATCTTTAGTACCCTCTCCTGATTATCTATTGTAATAATCTCCTTTGATTCTCAAGAAGTATAGTGTTCAAAGGGATGTTGCTTGGGAAAGATCGTTAAGTTTTGGCAAAGATTTTATACCCACAAATTTCATAATTTCAGTGGATGGGTTCCTGTTATTTTATGACACTGATTGGAAAGAACAAAATATAGATGAACCTCTATAATGTCATAATTTTATGGTCATTAATGATGTATGAAATGCAATATCATTTAATAGTTAGGAATTAAGGAAAGCTAAAGTGATGAGACACTGATAGAGTTGAAAGTGAAGAAGCACGGGAAACTGTTTGATACGCATAAGAAATAAATTTTGAAGATGAATGATGTGATGGAGAAGGAATCATTAAAAATATTACTAAATCAATTCAAATGAGATATTTTAAAATAATTAATACTATCTAATAAAAGTTGAATAAAAGACCATCATTATCTTGATAAAATATACTAAGCATTTGTTGGTTAATTAACATATTGGTTATATTGAACTTATTGGGACTACTCCAAATTGAAGTTTTGATTATAATAGTTAGATAAATTATCTTGACTAAATGCCATTTAAGATGCATTCTATTTTCTTTCAAATTATTAGAGTAAATCTTATTGTTGATATTGAGAAGTTTGTTCATTTGGACTTTTGTAATTTTTAGATTTCATTTGGATTGGAGTTAACGCTTAAATGCTTTGATCAGGATGTTATTAAAACTAGGATTAAGTTTAGGGTGGTTAAAAACTCAAAAGTAAAGTCTTATTTTAAGTCGGCTATTTATTGGTAGGAGGTCCATTAATCTCTTTATTTAAAGGTAGATTAATTTGGGTATTAGTTTTAAGGAATAAACTCTTATTAAATATTGTGTCCTTTTTAAGTAGAATTTAACTTAATTTTATGTTCTTCTGGTTTGAAAACGAAATCATTTCCATCGTTGACTTAATCCTTACCCAACAACTAATCCAATTGTTAGTCATGATTGAGAACATATTCTTGAAATCCATCTCTTGGTGGTTACATCTCCTTAATTAATTCTTTGCTTGGGAAGATAGCATCGCTGAATTCATCCTTTTACAAGATCTAGTCCTCATTCCTATTGAATCTCTTTAGAAACATGTTGTATTCCTATTATGTCAATGATTATATTTCGTATTTATTTAACAATTAATCCAAACATCGTTTATCGATAACAGGCAAATTACCTGCAACATACTTAAATACTGTTGTGAACTTCCATTCAACTAATTGGGCTAAATTCATCTTCTCTATTTCAATTGTTCTTAAATAATCGATCTCCTTAAATATCAACTTAGCCACAAACTCTTCTAAATAAAATGACAGTTTGTCTATAAGATTATTAATTATTCATTGATACATTTCCCTGTTTCTGAATACAACTTTCTGACTATACATTGCATAGCTGCATCTCTATCATATCTAGGAACAATAAATTCGAGAAATAATTGGTATCTTAATTTGTCATCTCCTTTACTCCATGTGAAGATCCAGAAGTCACAAAACTTTTAGTGGACACTGCATCCATTCTTACACATAAATCGAAAGATGTCCTAAGAAGTTATATATCCTTTCATGTTTGAATCGATTGCTCTAAATGCATCACTGATGTCAAATCTTATGTTTTCTGCTAATGTTATTTTCAATTCCTCAACCTAATATTAATCAAATTATAGACTTCTCTCTCAGTGATTAAAATAGTTCGAATAATCGTTATCAACTTTTCACCTATTTTCCTTTGCTGCTCATTCTCTGTGACAGTTGGGCTTAACATTTATTTTCTGTGAGTTATTAATTTAATATAGAAATATAAAATTCATCCAATTTCATACTATTTCTATATTATATTATAAAATCATTTCAATACTATATATTAGCCTATGCTTAATAAATCCATTAAATTAATAAATTTTAATTAGAAATATGGATAAATTGAGCAAGAAATTAGATAAATTCTACACTCAAGTTCATAATCAAAAAAAGGCAATCAGAAGCCATTCCAAGGAGTTTGATGATCTATCGGATACTTCCATTGATATTCAAATGTGCGTATAAGTTCCATTATTTTAGAAATCATAAGAAATAAGAAAAAAATACAATGACCAATTTAAAAGAAGATTGATGATAATTATTATTCATTCATATCAATATATTTTAAATATACTTTAAAATCAAGTAAAATCCTATTCTCCACTATTGAACTTGTGGTTCATTACACTAAAACAATAAAAAAGAAATTACCATCTATGAACTGATAAATAAATAGAAATACTTAGAATTATCCTTAATTTGCTATTTACAATAATTTAAATGATCAATTAGGCTTCTCAATTTAATTTCAATTCAATTGATCTATTTCATTTATTAATTAATTGTTGGACCTTCATTGTTCTGATATTACAAACAAGATACATTATAATTTCGTTTATAATATAAAACTCACTCTTTTATATTAATCAAAATGAAAATGAACTTTATGATGCAATGAGATTTCTTAGTAATATTAATTTATTACAATTGTAATTAATAACTAACTGGATTGTTGAGATTTAACACTTAAAAATTTAATCTCCTCATAAACTTGAGAGGTTATCTTTAATCCATTCCCTAGTGCTATTAAGAAATAATTAAGAGTTACTACCATTCTCAATTTTTATGAAGTAAACATTGAAGACTATAACATAAAATTATAAAAATAAATAATACTGATTTTATTTATTTTATCTTGGATTTGGCAATTTATCTAGCTTAAATTTAACCGAAGTGATTGTAAATTTTTAGATGAATGATTCTATGAGAAACATGATATATTGATATTAATTTTATTAAGACAAATATGAATATTAATTTTATTTAAATAATAAACTTGAGGGATGAATTATTCACTCCAGACATCTAAATCCATCTTGAGGTATAAAATGAATAAATGTAATGCTGTTAGGCAATTAGTATTAGTCATCAAACTTAAGTAGATGCTGAGGCTGAACCACTTTCTCAACTGGATTTGGATCTGGATTGACTGCCATTTTGGAACATGATAAAGAAGGCGTTTTCATAGGATAAAGTTCTGATATTACTTAATCCTCTTCTGGTAAAATTTTGCTGAACTTTTGACTTGCTACTTAGGAATTGTTTATATAAGATTCACATCTGCACTATTCATCTCTTGGTAATTCTTTTGTAATGATCTCACTCTAAACGAAATCGTTTGATAGTTTTGAACCTATATTTGAATTGGTTTTTAGTAGATTATAATCAAATATGTTGATATTTTATGATTTGTGAATTTCCTCGTACAATTACCTCAATTAGTCAATTGGACAAACATGCCATTAAGCCTACAATATTCATTTTTGTACATGATTCTCAAAATAACTCAAATTCTTTTTTTCTATCTTAACCATATAATGGAAATACATCTATAAACTCGTTTCACATGTTTCAGTGCACATTAATCCAATATTTGACTTATTATTAATTAACTCAACCTATTTTATTGCAGTAAAATACTTGCATGCTCTATAATGCTTTTTCGTCTTGAATCACTTATTATATTTTAATTCCACTTTAATTTTTGAGGACTAAGGATGATGTTCCAAAATAAAAAATAACTTTGATGCTATTTCTCTTTACCGTTTCTATCAATTATTAATGTTCTTAAAGCTATGTGGGAAGTCGTAATATATACAGATTAACTGTAAGATCATTGTGTTATATTTTTTCTTAAAGGAAAATTGTACTTGAATTCATTAATTATATTATAATAATTTAGATATACTGCTCATTAGAATTAGAAAATGAGATAACAGAGTTGAATTATCCAGGAATCTTGATGAATTGTGGAATAAACAAAGGTAGTAACCTAAATGTATATCTGCTTAGAGAGTTCTAAACAGTATATTAGAAAAGTTTAACTTAAAATATAAGACTCTACCATTTAGTATTCATCCTTCCTTCGTTATCTTCCCTCATATTTAGTTCTACGCTTTTTGCAATCCATAATTTTCTAATGAAATTTTAAGCCTAATCCTCTACAAGAAATAGAATAATATGAATTATATTGAATTAATGCATTTTTGTGGTGTATAAAAATGAAAGTTATTTAAAATTTCATTTCTTTTTTAACACAATTGCACTACAAAATCCGTTACATGCCTAAACCTTTATTTCTTCTAAATGCCCATAATATTTCTAAATAAAATCTAAAATGTTAAATATCAATTACCTGCTTATGATAGTTTCATTAAATTAGGCGGATTTTTTACACTGAGATTATCACCATTGACATAGTATTATAAATTCCGTTATTACTGAGAATAAGTCTTTTGACTAGTCATCTAGGTCTACTGAAACTTCTAAGCTTCTGACATTTGATAAATTTCAGCTTTAAATCTATAATTGGGAAATAATGAATTTCTATCAAATCCTCTAATTATCTGAAATCTATTTTCATCTAATGCAATTTCCTTTTTCTCAAAATTAATTTCACATATTCTATTTTCTAGCGAATCTAGTTTATTGATATCTGTCTTGATTTAGAAATTATCATAAATAAGATAACAAACTAGCAATTAATGAGACTTATTATAGGTTTCATCACAAAAAATGGCCACTGATTTTTGTTATTCTTTAAGTACATCCTAAAATAATAACAAAGAGAATTAATTACATCTATCAATTTGACAGCTCCTTAATTTTCTAAAAAAGGGATCTTCTCGCATTTCTCAATTGTTGTTGGATTTAGATGTGGAATCTCTTCATAAAGTACCTCTTCATTATGTAAATTAATGATAGCAACTATATCCATTAATGCTAATTAATCAAGTTTCTATTTCTTTTGAGTTTGATTTTTAGGTCTTAAGAAATCTCTAGTAGTGATATAAATGTTAGATTAAGGATGTTTTTAATCTATTTAAATACGGGTAAACTTATCCGAAGACATCAAATTGGAGTATAATCTTAAAATAAATATAATCGAAATTATTTCTATCAATTTAAACATCAACACCCAGATATTTATAAATTAATTAAGACCAAGTATCCATGATAAGAGACTATAATTTAGTTATAGAGTGAAAAATATGTTGGTTCATGGCATCTTAATTTGAGAGTCAATTATGTATAATAATTATTTATTGTATGATATCATTGATCATTTTGATTATGCTCTAGTTTCTCTTTTTACGTTTTGCTAGAGTTTAATGATAAATATTTGGATTTGACAATATTTTTAAATTTCCTCTCCTCATACATCTTATTTCCTATTCTTCCTCTTGCATTTATAAACCAAATTTAAATCTAGATAATTTAACAGTATACTTGTTTTTATGTTAGATTACACTTTTCAGCTAGTTACTCCACCTATTCTTTACTGGGGTAGGGGTAGGAATAGTGTTTATTCAGCCAGTTTTTTAAAATTATGTTGGACTTCTTAGAAAACTTTTGACTTTTTTTCTCAATATTTTTGTCATTTGTTTTCATGGTTTGTCTTTGATAGGTGAGTTTAAGTTCATTTTACAAGATTTGGGACATATAATCAAAATACTGTTGTAATGATTTCATCGTATGAAATTCTAATTGAGAAGGATTTTCACTTAATGATTTAAGGTACATGAGAAGACCTTAAAAATGAAGTACATTGGTGTGGGTTTAACTTTAAGAATGAGCTTCGTCTGAATGAGATTGTAGTATATCGTCACTATGTTTTAATAATTCGATACTTAGGACAATGATGTTAAACCCATTTTGTTAATTGTGACTCTAAGTTGGAAACTTACTATAAGACAAATTGCTTTCTCAATTCTTAGTGAATCATCAACGATTGAGACATTGAGATTTTGTGATTAAAAATCGAGAAATTATTAATGAATATCGATTTAATAAAGGATCATATAAATACGTATAAAATAAATTCGATTGTAACCTAGAACTTCAAAGTTCTTCTCATAAATATCTAAAATACTGAAAATTATATTTAAATATATTATGTGTTGTAAAATTATTTATTATATTGTTAATTTGTGTCTCAACTCAATCCCAACTACCAATGCATCTGTCTGTACCGAGTCTTACTGATTAACCCTTTGCACACTCATCCCATCCGTAGATCTTATTGGCACTACAAGCATTCGCATGACAGCAACCTTGAATTATAAAAACGATAACGTACCCTTTCTCTTTCCACCGCAATTGACTCCTCCTTTGCTTGTACATAATTCCATACAAAATTCATAGTTGGCTTCACCTTTTGTGTAAGTTTCATGAGAGAGTCTTCTTAGGTTCTACACATTTAGATAATCAATACATAATATTATTCCAAAGGTGCATATTAATACATAACTGCTGCTAAGGTGGCTGCAAAAGCTAGAAAAACGAGTAATTTGATTTTTTACATTTTAATTAATAAATATATCTTGAAACAAATTTTGGTTGGAAAAAGCATTTACAATTGTTTATTTAATAGATAAAAATTGATATACTCATTATAATGGTTGAAACAAGAGGTTTTTTCCATGTTTATTTAGAAACACTTTTGTGATTATTTATTTATAATTCACTTAATCGTTATATTATTTTGAATGCTCAATTCTTCATTTAATTTTTTTGAGGAGAATGACATAGCCAAATTGAGAAAATATGTATCTTCATAATATTTAATAATAAGTTCATCTCAAAGGAGAATGAGTGGAAAAAGGATAAGGCAGTTCTGGAGTAAAAAACATAATTGCTTGAACTCTAATTGGATGACTACAAGTTGAGAGAAACTAGCCAAAAGAAATTAAATGACACTATTACATAAGCCATCAGTGATTAAACAGCCAATTAGAAAGTATTTGTTTGTTTATATGGTTTAGAAATCAATTACAGAATTATAAAAGAATATCGATAATTAACAGAAAGACCATAATAAGACCAAGTTTAAGGAGTAGATCAAATAGTTAGAACATTAAGTAATGGTCCTTTTAAATTTAAGGTTAGATCATTATCAGAATAGCTCTAAGAAAAGGAATCCTAAACAAAAGAATTAGAATTACAATACTAAAAACAATACTTACTTTATGATCACAGAATTTCTTAACTTGAACAAGAAAAACTAGTTAACTGTTAGGAAATCTAAAGATTAAAAGAAAGTCTGGCCAAACTGGAAGACGTTTATAAATAGAAAGAATAATAATAAAAAATACTTTACGAGTAAGAACTATAAAAAGCAAAGGATCTAAGCATGTAAGATCATAAGTCAAAATAGCAGGAGTATGAATCCAAATTCACGTAGTTATCCACTTAATATGAAAAGGAAAAGGAGTAACTCTAGTTAAGAATCAGCAAATGTTAGAATACAATTAAGAAATATCAGCAACATCTTGAACAGAATATTGATATTGTTAATTTGAAATAATAGTATGAGGATTAAATTAAATAATTGAATGATTAAAATGCTGAAAATTAAGCCTAATTCACTTATGAAAAGCAAATTCTATTGAAGTAAATTGAAGAAATGAAAAAGATGAACCGAGATTCAAATTAGATTGAAAGTATGAATTGTCATCATAGTACATCCAAAAAGCGAAGTATTGATGCTATTAAATTAAAGAGTTCTCTCTAATCATATGATAGTCCTGTTTAATGTAAAAGTTTTCATATTGCTTGTCCTGAAAGTAAAGTGCAAATTTACAATAATTACTTGAAAAACTCATCCACTTAATCCATTATTCTTGCTTAAAAACAATAAATCCAATCATAATTATTTCAAAACAATCAATCACTTGATAAATCTTCAAATATGAATGAAGGAATGCCTATTTCAATTGAGTAATTTAATCTGATGAAAGATAAAAAATAGAAGTCTTAATCAACCTTATCTATTCCAACCAGTAATAATTATAATCTAAATTCCTATTTATAAGAATAAAGCATATTTTAATAGAACCAAGAATCATTTTAATTGGATTCAAAAAATAACATAAAGGAAGACACATAAAAACCAAAAATTTTGAAATAATTGAATCCAAATATAGCCAACAGACAAATTTAATTTGATTACAATAGGTCTATAAAACATGAATTATAAAAATAAAAAGAGTAAAATTGTTAAAGATCAATGTCTTAGGAAGGAGTCAAGTAATAAATATCAAATTTAAATAAAATGTTGGGTCAAACTGAAATCAGTTATTAATAAAGTACTTCTACTTAACAAAAAACTAACAATACTTCACTTAATAGTTTCAAAGTCCCTGCTTTTACTCAGAATTAATTGAATAGTTTAAAAAACAGTTCATAATACTTGTGTCCCTGTACAACATTAAGGATTAAAGAAAACATACAAAAGATTAGATATAATAATAATCATAGCACTCATGAAGAGACTAAATAAAATAAGGAGAATTATTAACCTATGAAAAACCATTCAAAGAGTGACATTAAAGTTATAATTGGTAAATTGTTGTAAAATAAAGGAAAATAAAGTGAGCATCTTGAAAATACAGGGTACATCATTAAAAATAACAGGATTTGAATCAATTTTATCGTATATTGATAATATAATTATTTTTATAATACTAATCCATTTTATTCTATAGTTAATTTCCTTCAAAACAAAACTTTTAATTAATAAATTCACTAAAGAAATATATAATTGAATAAAATATTATTGATTTTTTGTTAAGTAAGGTCATTGAAGGTTTAAGAAGATCGGAGATCAATACAGTATTATTAAGAGGAATAAACCAAAAGGTTTTATCATTTTTTAATATAACAATAAATTAAGGATATTTTTTTTTATAACAATTCCATTATAAAATGGTGAATAATCACTTTATTAAAAAATGTAAGGAATTTTACAATTAAACTATACTAATAATTTAACTTAAAAGCATATAACTTTGAACATACATGAAATTATAACTTGGATCTTTAGATTAATAAATAGATTTAAAATTTTTATTGATTTCGGTCTTATAACATTCTGTGTAATGTTTGCTTTAAATTAATCATACATTAGAGACATTAATTTTGATAATTTCTTTATTTCTCATTTTTTAGTTTATCAATTTATCTTAATTTAAATGTTTGATGTTTTCGAATCTAAAAATTGCAGAATTAATTTAAATACTATGTTGAGTGAGTATTCAATAAAGAATATCAGCAAGAACGTTTTTTATAGAATTAATCAGCCTTTAAAGGAGAGTAATGGAAGAAATCTTAGCTGATTTCCTTAGGTAATTAATAATTATTCATAAAATGAACTTTTTTTGTTTCATAAGGATTCTAGGATTGAAGTAATCTCTGAAAAGATTGCCTATTTACACTTAGAAATTGATTTACTAGATCATTATTTGAAAAGATTAGGATAGTCAGTTTATAATTAAGGTTGTTTTGGATCAAGATATTGGGAGGATAATTAGTAAGAAGGAAGGAGGGGGAGTGTAATTTATAAATAAATTTGGATGGGGGTAGAATTAATAATATTGAGGAAATTTTACAAAATTCTATAATACTAGTTAAAGAATTTTGTATTTGACCGATTATTAGGGATTTGAGTTTGAGTTATAGTAATTATATTAATCTAATTGTGATGAAATTTCCTAGAAATGACAATGAGTAATTATGTGATTTTATCACTTTAATAGTCATGAGGATTCAGATGACTAATAGATAACAGGGATTTCCCAATTTTAAGCGAATAAATTGAAACAATAAGCAAAGGAAATGAACTAGATGTTGTTGTAATTGTAGGAGAACTTTGAAGATGAAGACTGTGACAAATACTATATTTTGAGCAAAAAGTATTTAAACGAATTAGATTACTTAGTTGGTTTGATTAATGGAAATAGCATGTGTCATATGATTAAGTTGTAAATGGTCAAGCACCTGACAAGAAATTCGGATAAACAATGTTGCAAAATTATAATAATGAATTGCTAGAAATGCGCATAAATGAATGTTTCAAATATTATCCGCTTAACTCCAACCCTTGGAATATATGGTTGAAACCCAATTTACAAGAGGATAAGGATTACATTGTGATTTCATAATAAATCTAGAACTATCTGAATTAAAATTACAGAGGTCCTTAGATTGTGCGAAATTCGGTAGGACAAGGCAAAGATAAAAAGGTGGTTGTGAATTTGTTTAAGGTAAATATCATTTGATTTTTAAAGTTCAATGCCGCATTGATTTTACCTAATACGATTATTTAAATCGCTTAGGATAATCTGACATAATTCGAAAAGGAATATTTATAAGCAGATGAGAATTGTGTATTGAAGGACTTTTATGCTTTAATATAAAAAACTGTGCATACTTTTAGGGGTAATTACAATAATCAGAATGGTGTTAGAATTTGGAGATACAAAAATTAAAATGATCCTCATAAGGCATTGTTTGCAGAAATCAGAAAGCAGGTTTAGGATCTTGATTTCAATGATGATCAAGTCTTTGATTTTTCTGGAGATCCTATTGAGAATTCAGCAGACATCACATTAAAATCATTAAAACTTACTGATAATGACCTTGTTGTAATTGAAGTATTATGTTTTACTAATAAATAAGTTTTAACAAAGTTTTAAGCCCTGGTGTATTAGACATCCCTCTGTGCCAATAGAAGGTAAATGTGAAAGTTGTGGTTCAATCAGTGAACTTCATTTTCCATGTAAATGCAAAAAGGTAGCTTATTGTTCAGAAAAATGTAAAGTGAATGACGAACGATATCATCTTCCAAAATGTGATCCATGTGGATCTGATGATGAATAAGTAAAAAACATGAATATCAGTGAACAATCTGTAAAAGGAGTGGCTGGATTGGGTAATCTAGGCAACACATGTTTTATGAACAGTGGTACTCAATGCTTATCTAATACATATCAATTGTCCGAATATTTTATTACTAATAAATATTTTGATGAGATTAATGAGGACAATCCTCTAGGAACTAATGGATAACTAGTCAGAAAGTATGCCTCCCTTATCAAGAAATTATGGTGTGGTGACAAAAACATAGTAATCCCAACTAGTTTCAAAAAAGCAGTTGGATAATTCTAACCTATGTTCAAAGGATTTTAATAACATGATTCTTCTGAATTAATTACTTTTCTATTGGATGGATTACACGAGGATCTTAATAGAGTCAAAAAGAAACCTTATGTTGAATCAAAGGACAACCAAGGGAAACCAGATTTTGAAGTGGCAAAGGAAAGTTGGTAGAATCATCTTGCTAGAAATCAATCCATTATTGTTGACTTAATGCATGGACAATATAAGTCAACTCTTAAATGTCCCACATGTTCTTAAATTTCTATTACTTTTGATCCTTTCTTGACTTGTGGACTTAGTATTCCTAGTAAAAAATTAAAGTCCATCTAAATCAAGGCAATCAAATCAATAGTTCAAATCGAAACTAAATATATCAACTTTGAAGGATCCAAAAAAACAATGCCCCTACATGAATTCACTAAGGAATAGATTATTCCTGAATTTAAAATCGATCCAAACTAAGAATTAATCTATTATACTTCGTATTCCAATGATATTCAAGATCTAATTGATCCAAAGTCTGAGATTAATTCCGTTAGAAAGAATTCAAAGAGAGGGTATCTAGTGGTCAAGCCCTTGAGTGAAGAGGAGAAGGCAATACCTTTAGATGACAGAATCTATTTGAGCTATTCTTAGAAAGCCTTAGATGGATTCGGCTAGTAATATAAAAGAACTATTCTTTAATAATTCTATGTAATCATAGAGAAAGAACATACTCTTAAATAAATACATCTTGCCATTTTTAAGGCCTTACTACCCATATTTTGTGATTTGGTTTCAATTACTGATTTGCAAACTCCTGAACAATTGAAATAGTACTATGAGGATAACATATACTAAAAAGTAAATATAATCTGATAACAATTTAGTATTACACCATACAATTCAAATCTCCAAGCACTTATTGGTAATCTTGCAGTTTCTGTAACTTGAAGAATTGTTCAGATTGTGATGCAGATTACATAGATGAAACCTATCAAAAAATTAAAAATAAGGCACAGTAGAACGATCTCTATACTAAAATAGAATTGATTGTGTTTTGGAATAAGAGTCCTTTTTAGAATGTTAAACCAGTTGACATCTACTAATATTATTAGAATTAGCAAAATAAAAAACAGATGGAAGGTATTTTAATGCAATAATTGTTTAGAGGAGAGGAATTCTACGAATAATAATGATGAAAATAGCAATAATAATCTAAATAAGCCAAGATATATGGCCAAATCTAATAATTATTCGAATAATAATGCAATCCAAAAGGTTACACTTTAGGAATGCTTGAAACAATCAGAATAGCCAGAATAATTGGCTGAAGATAATGCATGGTATTGTAAGATTTGCAAAGAACATGTCCAGGCTTTCAAGAGTATGTAGATCTATAAGGTATGAGCATCAATATAACAATTAGGCATCTGATATTTTGATATTCACATTGAAGCGATTCAAAGCATCAAGTGGATTTTTCAAATAGAAACTTGAGACCTTTGTGGACTTCCCTGTCAAAGGTTTAGATTTAACCGAATTCATTCTGAATAAGAATCGACCATTGGATTATGATAAAGAAACGCAGCAGAAGGAAATGATAGAAGAGGAATTTCCAGAGAAAAGAGACGACCATAAGAAACTCATATATGATTTATTTGCAGTATCAAATCATTTTGGAGGCATGGGAGGAGGACATTACACTGCTTTTGGAAAGAACCACGTACTTTAACTGTTTAGTGTTAGTTGAATGGAAAATGGTACAATTTTGATGACGCTCAGGTGAATGAAGTGGATGAAGATTAAATTATAACAAAGAGTGCATATGTGTTGTTTTACAAACGTCGATCAAAAGAGGAAATCACACAAGACTTCAACACATAAGATTGAAATTTATCTATATATATATACAAAGTTGACAATATTTATGTAAATTAAAGACTCAAGCTGACCTATTCTAAGGGAAAATTGAGTTAAGTTATATAAGTTAAATTAAATTAAATAAAATAAAATTAAGTTATCTAAGAAAAAAAGTAATATTAATTAAATAATAAAAGCAACATGCTAATGTATATAGCATTTATCAAAATTGTATATATTTTATACTACTTTTTTTGTGCCAAATATTAAATAATTAAATTTATTATTAACAATTATGGCACCAAAGAAATAAGCATAAAAAAAACAAACTCAGACAAGTACAATCTCATCGTTATTCCTTAAGCTAAGAAATAACCAACTAAAATAGAGAAGGTTCAACCAGCACCAATAGTTCCAAATGCTGCATAGAATAAACCTAAGAACAATAAACCAGATTTCTATTTTGTGATTCCCCAAGATGAAGAAGAGCATTACAGAAGAGAAGTGTACCAAAGGAGAGAAAATAGAAATAAGAGTTGCATAGATATCAATGAAATTAGACAGTACTATTATTATTAAAAGGAGGGATAATTTCGCGCCTCAAGAGATTCCTGCTATTAACAAGGTAACTTAAAAAATTGTGATCGAGCAAGAATGCACCAATGATAATACACAGTTATTTACTCTGAATCCATCAGAATAATCAACCAGCTTTTCTAGATAATTAAATAAACCTAAAATAATATCCATAAAACCCAAAAAGCTATTAAGTACTGCTAAAACTCAAGACCAATCAATGGACATGGAGGATGATTGGTATGAAGAACTTAACAAGGACATCAATCATACCAAACATTTCCTATTAGGAGTTCCAAAACCACAATCAGATCATAAAGAGAAATCCTTAACAACTGAAAGGAATTCTACCACTAAGAACATTAAGAAGATGGACCTTGATTTACAAATTGAACCTTCCTAAACAACTGCTAAGTTAACAAAGGCTATGAAAACTAAATTAGATTCCATGAATGAGTGTTACAATTCCCTATTAGAAGCAACAGTCCCAGACGAGATTCTCTGTAGAGATTAAGAAAAAGACTTAATTACTAAGTTTATTGAAGATGGCATAAAGAACAACGGTCAATCTTAAGCATTATGTAAATGCATTCATATTAATTTTTAGACATCTCTGGAGTTCCAGGAATTGGTAAGACTGCAACTGTTATGGAAGTCTAAAAGAAGTTGTCAAGTAAAAAGGATAACTTTTAATTTATCTATGCAAATGCTATGAATTTTGGACTGCCAGACAATATTTATTCCTTTTTGTTGGAGAAACTTACAAATATAAAGGATGCTTCAAAGGTTCAAGCATGCATTTTGTTAAGTATTTCAACCTCATTATTATTTTAGCTGAACTCTTCACTAAGGGTTGCTTACCTGCTACATACAAGGCTTATGAGAAATCGGTTGTTAAAAAGAATAGAGTAATTTTATTAGATGAATGTGATAATCTATTCACTCCTGACTAATAAGTGCTTTATAATTTGGTTGATTGGCCATAGCAAAAACATGCAAAATTGACTATTATTATGATTGCCAACACAATGGATTTCCCTGAGAGACTCAAACCCAAATTACAATCAAGACTGGGAAATCATAGGGTTGTATTCAGACCTTACACCAGTGCTCAAATCGAAACAATATTACAATAAAGAATGAAAGAGAAGAAAATTAAGGAATTATTTGCCTCGAACACTCTAAATTATCTAGGTAAAAAGATAGCCACTATATCTACTGACATTAGAAAGACTTTGTGTGTTTGTAGAAAGGCAATTGAGATTGGCAAGGAGGAACTTGTCAAAACTGGGTAATTTAAATAAATTGAAGTTAATCACGTTAAATTAGCCTATGATAAAATTTACAATAAGGCTTATCACTCATGCTTACATTCATTTAGTAGATCTCTGAAATTACTGATAATTACTATTGCCTTAGAAATTCACATCAAAGGATATAATGTAGCATATCTCCAACAAGTTCTTTCGAGATATAATCAATACTTAATATAAAATAAAGATGATCCAATTGGATATTAAGAGATGAAATAGATACTGCTGAAATTGAGTGAGTTGAATTTAGTAGAAATAAAAGAATAGAATGTTCTGTTAACCAAAACATCTTGGCAATAGAAAGTGAATGTAAATTATTGGTTTGATTTTAGGACTCCCTCTAAAAGGATAATCTTAGAAATATTAATGAAGTGATGATACATTTGAAAATAAATGTAGACGACATAAAGAATGGACTATCAAATGACACCTTGTTTTTATAATTTTCTTAGTTTTTCTGATCTATTAATAATCATATTATTGATAATAATCATTATTTTTAAGCATTATTTTACTTCTCAATCTCCATATTGTGATCGTGAATCCATTTGTTGATTTCTACTATTTTGGCTTGCATTTCAGCATCACTTAAATTTTGTTCACTTTTTACACCGATGATCTAGGTGATTACTTCATCTAATGGCTTCTTGGCATGTTCTTGAGTAAAAGCTTTGGCCTTAATCTAATATTATTGTAGATTTTCCAAATATTCAGAAGCAATAGTTGTGTCTAATGGATCATCAGGTTCTGGAGTCATCAATAAGCCTATTTAATAATTAGAGAATAGAGATACCGAAAATAGCCTAGAATATTTAAAGTACTGTTGTGTCTAAGGTGTAATTTCGATCCAAGATGCTATGACATATTCTTCCTTGAGAGTTGATATTGCAATGATAGATTGGGGTAAGGAATCTCAGATTGGGAGGTTTGATTGGATAACTTTCATCAAATTGTAGATAAAGTATGTAGACCCCTCCTTCATAAGGTGTTGATTCTGGACCCAACAGAATAATTTTCCAAAATGAGACATTCCCTTGACATGGGAATATTTTGATGTGTGGATGAGGATGTTATTCATAATTCAAAATCTCTTTTATCACTCTCTTTAATGAGTTATTGGATGCATACTAGAATAGCTTATTTTAATCTTAAACGATTTCCTAAACAAGTTGTTAAGGATGCATAGATTGTTGATTTAATTCATTTGGCAGATTGATGGCTATAGGGACTTTATCGAATTCAATTTATGAATCTTTCAATTTAAAAGTGTCTCTTAATTGTTTCAGGGTTATTTTATTTTACTTTTATCTAATTGAAGCAGACAAAATAGTTTCAAATTCAAATAGTTTCAATCCTTCTTGTATAGTTTAAGGAGAGAAACATTGTCCTCCAGTGGCCTTAGTTATTTTCTTTAGATCTGTACAATCATCTGATACAACAAAGGAATCTAATAGAATTTCATTTTTCAGTATGGATTCAGCAACCTTTATTGGATCCAAAGGATGGTTATCATTATCTTATCCATCTGTCAAAGCAATAATTCTTAACAAACACTTTGGATATGTTTACTTGAATTTTAATAATTGATTTTCAGCATATTTCAAAGCCCTGTATAGATTAGTTCTACCAGTAGGTTGGGCCTTATTCACTAAATCTTTAAACAATATAAAGAGTTCTGTAAATGAGCATTTCTCAATGATTCTGTTATCAAAATAGACCAAAGAGATAACATGTTTCAAATCATAAGCCATAGTTCTATCAGCAAATGTACTGAAAAATGCTTTAACAACTCCCATTCTCGTCAGATCTTCACTGTCATAATATAATTCATCCATAGAACCTGATATGTCAAGTAAAACTACAATTGCCTCATTAGGAGGATTAGTAATCTTTGGTTCCATCACCTTTTCCTTATTTTATTCAGAATCATCATCTTCATCATCTTAAGGCATAGAACCAATTTATTATAGAAGAGCCAACTTATCTGGGTTCATAGGTGTTGATTCACCAGTCATCACATTAAATATGAGTATTGGTTACTTGACATCCTTATTGCACCCTGAATAAATTAAAAATTCATCTGATTTTTTTGTTGTCAATAAAGGATAGGTCTATAAATTTTTTAATTCAATTCCACTATACAGTTTTAAAGATTAATGACTAGATACTACTTTATTCTAAATCCAAGCATTTGTTATTTCGAATTTATTATCATTAAAATCAATAAATGCTGATGGTAACCAAATCAACGTTTCCCTCTCTTACAACATAATTAAATCAAAATCCTCTAATAATTAATCTGGCTATAATATTTTTAGTTGTGCATAAGGAATCTGTTTTTAATAAACCTCATTATTTTAAATTTTGATTTGCATTTGATCATAATCAACTAATAAACAAGTTCCAAAATCAATTTTATCTTCTTCCGTTACTTATGACAAATAAGCTGGATTATTAATTTTCTTTAATGTAATGTTACATATAGAATCAATGAATCTGTATCTTTCTTATAACTTAGCCTGGTCTTAATTTAATTTCAATGACCAATTCAATAATTATTCATAAAAGTATCTTGAATATTCAAATGTTTTGTTAATTTAGAATGTTTCAGGTACAGTCTGACTTGAAATGATTAGATCAAACATAACACGTTACATACCTACTTCAAATGCTATGCATTATAATTAAGAAGATCTCAGATTTTGAGAGAATAGTTTACATGCTAATACAAGGGGAGCATTGTTCATTGAAACCTTCCTTATCACTGCCATAATCTTTGGATCATCTTGCTTAGAAAAGAATACTAGTGAAACTGATCTAAATTATTGTAATCCGATCTGAGTTTATTCTCTTAGATGATTCATCCAAGGAAGATGAAAATTATAATTATAACTTTATTAAAATGGATAAGAATCCAAGGCCTTAAATGTTAGGATAATGTTGCTTAAATTTTGTATTCCGTAATCTTGTAATGTGCCTGTGTTATCCAACACTTTACCCACATAATGTAATTATTAAAATGTAGTTGGAATATTGAGTTTATGATATATTTTCTATTTTAATTCTAATACAGTTGTTGTCAAAATATTCACTTTGATGGATTTAGACCCAGAATATTGAATAAAGATCTATTATTCTCCTACCTCTGAATCTATCTTAGGCAAAGAAGGTTATCCTACTTTGCATTTTGTAATTATGACAAATATTTCTTTATTCTTTAAACAATTTAATGATTCCGAAACCTTTACATTTTGCATTTAATTTAAGGATGCACAAATTGGAAGCCCACTTAAACTATAGAAGCAGGCTACATGATCATTTTATAATTATAAACCATTGCACACCATTTCAGACACTTTTATTAAGGAGTCTTCTAAATTACATTTAAGTTTATAGGTCTTTGTGATATCTTTAGATTAGATAAATCTTAAAAGCAATTCTAATTCTCCTATCTATTAAACATTCTCAATGCTTTAAGTATCTAAATAAAATTTCTGTTGTAATTCTTTTAATTAGTCATTATTTAATAATGTATCTGAAGTAGTAATTTAAACTTGTGGATTAGCAACAGGTTATGAAGCTTATAGTGGAATTGCTTTAGGTTTTTTTACCTAGTAGGCTAGATTCTTAAAGTTAAGTCCAGAGGTTGGATATGGATGTGCTAAGAATTATGAAAGTAATGATGTTTATGGTTATGGTTATTGTTATTGTTATTATTATTATTATGGTTATTATTATGGTTATGTTTATGGTTATTATTATGTAACAGTATTATTTAAGGAAGGAATGAATACTAAGTGGATTGTTTCATTATCTTTAATCAAATCTAGCACTAGATCATCATCATCTAAAATACTGTCCTAAGTGTCTTTTAATAAGTAATTTTTAGCCTCAAAATTCAAAGGTATGTTATCGAACTTGACTTTTACTAGCTAAAGGAATAATACAAGCACTTTTACTTTTTAAAGCTTGCTCAGACGGTCAACAGAAAATTATTTTAGTTCTCCGATAATTGTGTCTTTATCTGCTTAAAAGCAAATTTTAAATTATGTTTGGACATATTTAATCGACAAAGTCAGCTTGTTCATTGATTTAAATAATTGATTGCTAAATTTATTATTTCTTTTAATTCTATTGGCATCAGTTTATAAATTATATTTTTATATACTTAGAATAAATTAATACGAGGGATTTTTAATTGTTAATTTTAATTTAACAATCTTTTCATTAAATTTATAATTAACATTAACTAAATCAGAATTATAGTAAGAATTCATTTTTATTATAATATTTATATAATCAAATATGCCTTCGCTTTTGAATTATGATCATCAATCATTGAAGTGATTGAAATAAACCAGAACATTTATATTGCAATTGAATTAGATATATCCTACAAGAATTAATTGTTACAGAATATTCCAACTAATCATAGGTGAATGTGAGTAGGCGAGAAATTTTCAAACATCAACAATTTCATTATTATTTAGGAATCTTAATTTTAACTAAATGCTTAAAAAACAGGAAATATATATCTATTATAAAGTTTGAATAATTGTCAATTTTCAAATGAAGTATCATTGAATAAGTAATTACATTATAAATAATAATAAAAATAATTAGCAGACTCACAAATTGATAAGACAATTTAAATAACAAAGATATAAAGAATTATTCAATGATTTGTCAATAAAGGTTACATAGTACAGAAACTTCATAAATGAATATTACACCAAAATTCAATTTTGATAAAAGAAGTAGATAATATATTTGAGGTCTTCTTGATTCCTATAATAATACATTTCAAATAGTTATTTTTATTTAATTAGTGATTCTAGTGAATTCAATATGAATATCAAAAACTAACTAATTGCATTCATTAATATTTTTCCATGATAATATTTATCTTAATAATGAATACGATGGGCGCTTTTCCTTAATTTAGTTTCACAAAAGAATAAGCAATTTCATTGTACCCAACAGAAGGAGAGTTTTTTGAATACTATATTGATACTACGGTATTAGATTAATAATTAATATGCAAAATTGATCCTTAAGTCCCAAATGTATAAATAATGAACTTATGCGAAGAAATATACTAATTATAAGGGAATTGTAAAATACTAAGAATATTATTGTAGAATATATCTCAATGTCGTCAAATAATACTCATTTTGTCACTTTATCATATAAAAATGAAGTAATTATATATCAATGGAAGGATTAATTAATTTAATAAATTGGGGAATCAGTGAAAATTGATTCTTCATTTAATTGCTTTAACATCAATTTGTCTTACGATTTTTAAATTTTGATTGATTGCTATTAGAATAATCAATTGCTTTTTATTCAAATAGTAGATGCGTAATCAATAATTGCTTATTCAATATAATAATCTTTGCCTTTTTCAACTAAAATATAATCTATTATTAATGGAACAAATGCTTTTATAGTATACGCTTAATATTTTGAAAATCATTCGATGCTTTCACTTTTTTCATCATAATTTGTAAATGAAAGTAGCTTAACAAATTAATTTGTAGATTTTGATATTCCACTTACAATAAGTCCCAATATTTATGCAATTACTAACCAATATTTATACTAATTAACCGTATCTTAAGATTCTCAATTTTATTTAAAAAATTAATTTAGCTAGGATAATATGAATACCTTTACTTGTATTAATGTTTATTACGATTTATAGATTTTTTCTTAATGTGATCAAATATTATTGATGTATACTTTACCTTATGAAGAAATTTGCATTATTTCACTATTAGGATGTGAAAATGAATTAGTGATTATAGATTAGTATTGTTAATTTGTCTTTGAGTCCATTTCAAAGATACTATAAAATAACCAATTTATTATATATTAATTATATGATACAATATCAATTTAAGAAAAATAGTCAAATGGAGTAGTTTCATATGATCTAAATCACTAAAGTAATTCCCTATTATATTTCAATTCTGATAATGAATTATTTGTGTTTAATTCCTAGATCATTGCTTATAAAATTTCATTTCCTTCCTTATAAGTCAATTTAACTAACTAAGAAAATGCAGGAAATAATTATACTTTTTTACTTAAATGTCAGAATAAGGGATAATTCACCTTCTCCAAGGTGTATCTTCAAGTATTAGCTTAGAATGATACAAATGTATATGTAATGTTTAATTAATATCTTCCTTAAAATTAAACTTCATTGAATCTTAAAATTACAAATTTTTTTGTTAGTTTTTCAGGGTAATTATTATAGTATCAACAAAATCCAGCTGGAATACCTTTAAATTTTACATTAATGGCTCAACAATAAGCTGGAGAACTTTATTAAAGTTATTTAATAGTTCAATCATTGTCAATGTCGTTAAATTTTTCT
>NW_001798975.1:92330-289312 GCF_000165425.1 Paramecium tetraurelia
AAGTTGGATAATAAGCATATATCCTTTAATAATATAAAGTTGCATAGAGTGCTAATAATTCAATCTATCTATATTAATGCCACTATGAGAATAATCATATAATTAATTATTCAAATAATACTTTTCAATAATAATTCTCAGATTTTTTAGGTTACTTCTAATAATATTATAATTTTATTTCCAAATAAAGAAATTTAAATAATGACGCTTCAATTTACGAATATCTTCACTTTAAATTAACAATTAATTAGTAGATTTTTCAGAAATATTCAATTCAATCCAATATAAATTGTTATGAATACAGAACTATAATCTTCTTTGTTATATATCAACAATAGACATTAGGTTATCAGAATTTCGATTAATTAAAATAATATACCAATACCAATTTCCTTGATTCAAGCTAATTTCACAATCTAATAGATAAATTTAATAAATCATTAGTTAATATTATCATATCTATGTAATGATAGTCAAAATCTTTGCTTTTCAGTTTGGAATGTGTAAAATTTGCAAAAATCCTATCATGTAAAGAATCTTTATAGTTTGAATATTGATAATGTAATAAAAATATCATCTGATAGCATATTCCTATATGTTACTTTTAGTAATTACACTGTTTATGCTTATAATCCTTCCTTACCATACCATTAGAGTTTGTATTATATGCTAAATTTTTCTTCACCAATTCTATGTAGTTAGGCAATTACAAGTTATTATATTTATTAGCCTCAATACTAATATTTATATTCAATGGTGCTGCTTTCAAACAATTCGATTTATCAGCTTTATAAATTTTAAAAGTATGAGACATCTGTGGAACTATAAGATTAAGTATTTAACTATTCAATAAGTTACCCATAATATATTTATAACTATACTGTAACTTCAGCATTAAATGACAAAGCCTTTTAGTAGACTCCTAATTAAAGTATTATTATATATTCAAACTTCACAGTTTTTTTAAATTAAAGGAATTTATCAGTAAGCTTAAGTTTTGATAATATTATTCCTGGATCCAAAAATTTCTCATATCCAATGAATTTAATTCTTGATAGACAGGTTGGATATTGCGGATCTGCCAATCTTACGTCAGCATATGACTTTAACAAATATTGCAGTTTAACTTAATAATACTTTCAGTAGTCTAGCAGTATTCCCAATTTGAGCAATTTCTCCTTAGTTACTTCAATAAATAACTAATGTTTTGCTTTACAGAATAACTCGCACCTATAAATTGTAAATAGTGGCTTAAAATAAATCTCAAATTTTAATTATTCAAATCTGAAACAAAAGGAATGTTTGAAATCAACATCAAATGATTACACATTATATTCGATTTGTGAAAATAGTACTTCGTAGTATTTGCTTAATTTTACTTTAAATTGTGAGGGCAATATCGTTTTAGTTGATACTATTTAACTTCCCCAAAGGTTTTAAAATATTTAAAAAATAAGCACTCTTTTAAACTAAATATTTATTTTAGGTACCTTCGAAAATTCTTTATAATAATTGTATTGGTTCAACTAATCTTTCAACATTATATTGGAGATAGATAACACGAATGAATTTGCAGAAGAACTCTTTCTATGTAACGATTTCTCTATTGTCTAAATAACACAACGGATTTAAAATCCTGTACCTTAAAAAATAATATTCTTCTATGCTTAAGCTTATTAAATATTTGGTAGAGTTATGCTAATTGACGATTCAGAAATCAAAATACAAGATTCAGCTTCTGTTCTAATTTATTATTGCGATTAATAGTAGGTTTGTTATGAGCCATTAATAACTTACTCTTTGGTTTTAGTTATATAAACATATACTCAAAGTCTAACGATGCTTGTGGGTAATATTTATTTTAGTTCCGTAGTAGAAATAAGAATAAAATAGTTTTAAAAGTCTAGCTATTAACCTTATGAAGGAATTGCCATCAGAACTATTCCTAATTATGGCAATTCAAGTAATAATGGAATTTCTTTTTATTAGAATGGGGTGTTGACTCAACAATTTCAATATAATAAAACAAACATAATTGGAGTTTATTATTTGAATCATCTCTTAGATAGAAATTTATTAGAACCCATTTTGATGTAAGGTTCATTCAATACTCCAATAACAGATTATGCAATGATTGTCAATTAATAATATCAATATGGAACATCCTTATACTTTTATAATAAATCTATATATAATTACTCAATAGGTACCTGGATTGTAAAATTTGTCTTTGCTAATACACGATAAAATTATTTGGATATTTCTATATTTTGCTTAAACGAATTTTAAAATGGTACTTACAACATTAAATTTTATCTGCCTCCATAATTTCATTTTAACTTTGGTCCATCGGTTTATGTTCTATTTTCATTGATTTTTTTACTGCTATTATATTTTTATCTTAAAATTATACGCAAGACAAAGAATTCTGGGTATATATTTTCAGAAGTTGAATTATGATTATATAAAAGGTTGCATTTCAATAAATTTCAATATCATTCAATTTCGCTTTTCGTTATTAGGGATAAGATTAATGTCAATGATCTTAACTCAGGCAAATGACAGAAATATAATCTTTTTATAAAATTGAGGAAAATGTTTGTTTAACGTTTGCTTTGTACATATTTTTAGTCATTATATTGTATGATAAGAAATTAGAAATTTCTTATTTTATAAAATAATTCACACCTAGTTTCTTCAGGAAATGTAAATTAAAATTAGATCATAAATTTTAAGAATTTCTTCCTTATTACTAAATTAGTCTTATTTATAAATTTAAATTATAATTTAATTATGATTTATTATTTCAGATTATCTTTTCATTAAAATTATTGAATAACCCAAGTATTGATAATGCTTGTGCACTAAGTCATTTCACTTTTGATATGAATTATAATAATATATGATAAATAAGGTAATTGCAATAACTCAAATATGTATGCTATTTATGTCAAGTCTTAAAAATTTGATTAGAAAACATACTATTATTCTAATTTTAATTTTGATTATGATTGTTAAAGTTCTAATAAAACATATATAAAAATTATTATAAACTTATTTTTGAAATTATAACTCTATAAATAATAGTAATTTTACTTATGACCTTACAAGAATATTAGACTAGATTAAGTTGAATAGCTGAAATGAGAATGATAAATTTTAAGAATAAGCAGATTATACATGAAATGTTGATAATTATCGATTATTATCATGAAATCGAAGTTTGATGCAATCATAATTTAATTTAATTTAGAGAACTTCAAAATGACAAAGTAGGAGACGATCTTAATTTTAAGATTCGCAAGATGATTCTGATTATATTAAAATGATCATGATCAATATTAAGTAAGTTGATGAGTTATTGAAATAGAAAACGATTAATTTAATTAGCTTCAAGGTTTAGGTAGTATTAACGAATTCGAGATATGATTTCGAAAAAGGTTCAAGAGAGAGCGAGAATAGATATGTTGAGTAGAGGGACTTCTTATGATTATTTTGTTCAGATATTTAACATAAATATATTTTTATTCAAAATGTACATGAGATCTATTTTCAAATTGAGATAAGCCTTTTCAGGTATATATTTAATGTGAGTGACTAAGTCTTAACTAAATACACTAAGGATCATGAATGGATTAAATATGACACACAAACAAAGATTGCTAAAATTGGAATTACAGATTATGCATAAAACGAATTAGGAGATATAGTTCATGTAGATTTCTAAAAAGTGGGCTTGCTATTCAAAACACACTAATCATTGGGAGCAATCGAAAGTGTCAAAGTTGCTGCTGACATCTATGCTCCTGTTGCTGGTGAAATTGTTGGAGTAATCAACTTGTTTATAATTAGATTAATGAAGATTTAAAGGACTCTCCAAATTTGATAAATGAGAAGGCTGAAGAAACATGGATTTTGTAAGCAAAAGTGTAAAATGAATCAGAATTAGATACATTATTGGATAAATAATCATATGAGAAAATCATTAACAAATGAGAATATTATTATTAAAAATACATCATTATTTAACATAAGAATTCTATATTCATTTGTAATATTTGTAATATGTCAATCACATAAAATTATAAATTCAAAATATTATACCAAGATGACTTTATCTGATCCATCCACAACAATTAATCACCCTCTCATAATCCACAATTGGTTATTCCACAAAATATTAAATATTTCTTGGTTCGAAATTATGCTGTTCTTCATTTATTTTCTCTTAGTTATCTAAAATGGCTTCAATCAATAATTCATCTTCTGTTAATTATTTTCCTTCCATCCTTACCAGATAGTAATTCTCCTCAATTTCAGGAAGCTAGCAAATTCCTTTCTTAATTAACTATTATAATAGTTGAATGTATTTACTTCTTCAATTCTTTCCAAATCAAGTTGGAAGTGCGTCTAATGTAATTTTTTATAAAATTCTATTGCTTGAAAGTACTTCTTTGCTCTTAATAATTTCTTCACAAATTCTATTAGAACTTCTTTCTCTGCCAAATTCTTAATGATTTCATTAACTATATTGTCTTATTCAGGGGTAAACTCTATTTACAATAACTTCAAAATATCGTTTTAATCTATCATTTGCTTGATGAAATATTTTAAAGCTTATTCTTCTTTCAATTCTGTGACATAAACATACGCTTACAAAGATCGTTTAGATGCAATCAATAATTTTATTATAATGTCGCTGTTACTTAAAGAACTCCAATTTATTTTACTGGCTAATAGTAACTCATAAGCATTCTATTCTTAATGCAATTCCATTAATTCTTCAATTACTAATAATTTCCAATTCTCAATTTCAAAATAATATAACATCATGAGTTTGACAATATTAGGCAATTATTTTTCTTGATCTGTGTCCATTAAGAATAGTGCCTTATAAAGTTGAGCATATTTCCCTCTTACCATTTCTGATTCTTGGATCTCTTATTCTTGGCTTAATTAAGAAAATTAAATGTATGTTATGATTAATTCTTACTAATAAATTGTTAACTGCGACATCAATCTTAATAGTTATTTTTCAGACTTCTCTTTCAACATCTATTGTAATTCTATCTTACAAAGAATCACCTTCTTCAATAACTTATATTGAGGTGCATTCAAAAAGTCATAAATCATTCTCCAATTATGTATATAATATTCTTAGTGTCTCAAAACACAATTTATGTCATTTATTCTGCTAAATTTCTATTTTAATATTTCAAGGTCTTTTTATACAATATGAGAAAGAGACAATTACTTGACTTCCTTTTTCTTTCGATCTATTTTCAAATGTATTTCATACTTAATACTGAGTTAAAGAGTTTCACTATGCGATTTGATATTTATTATAAACATAGATTCTACTCTATCATCAAATTCAATAATTCAGTCTGCATATTATATATCACATAAGCCACATCATCAAGTGTCTTCAAATAGTAATAACCATTTAATGGTGATTAATCCCGCCTATACACCAATTTTATCAGAATGTCCAAACCAATCTCATATTTAAGCATAGTAAATAGTAGTTTCTATCTTTCCTTTTGATACTATTATGATGATATCACTTCAGGATTGATGTTCAATTGAATTGCGATCTTATCCAAAACATCTGGCAGAATCATAAAGTTCATATCAAAAAAGTAATGGTCTTGATTGGATAACAGAGCATGCTCCTCTGCTTTTGATAAATTAAAGTTCCATTCATGTTATAAATTATTTTAAGGGATTTCTTAATCCATTTTATTATTTAATATTTTAATTATTTAAAGACTCAATTATAATTATTAGTAATCATAAATGTGAACTAATAGATAATTGTAAGCTTATGTATGATAATATTTGAATTACAAAATACAGATTAAAGTTTAAGATAAATATTAAACTATGTAAGTCAAAAAATAATTATTTGAATAAACAATTAAATATCTATCATTCTTTTCTTTTAAACATAGCTACAAAAAATCCATCACTTTCTTTTGGAGGAACACGAACATAATGTTAATTATTATCGACTCCACGATATGGCCATTCTGGAAATAAATTTACAGATTCCCATTTTTAATGATGTGCCAAAAAGTTATTAGCAACATCTTCATTCTCTTCTTTATATATAGAGCAAGTTGAATAGATGATCAACTTTAATTTCTTAAAAAATGTTAAGTGATGTAACATTTTTTGTTGAAATTATGATAATTAAGTGACCTATTCATTTTTATTTTCTGGAACCTAAATAGAGTCATCTTTTGAAGCTTCTATCATTCTTAATTAGAGCATGCCACTGCCTGAACAAGATGGATCCAAAAGGGCTATTTTAACGTTTGGATAATCTTAGGGTTTAATTGTTAAGAAATCAAAATTTAATGGTTCAACATTATCACAATTATATTTGTTTAATCTATTTTTCAATATTTCAAATCTCTTTTCATCTCTTTCAATTGCATATATTTTACCAGTAATATTATTTTGTTTAGCATAATGTGAAAGTTATATTGTTTTATTACCTGGAGCTGCACAACAATCAATAATATCAGCTATTTTATCTTTTATGTTCCTTAACAACAAATAAGCTGGCAATGCACTAGATTTGCTTTGAACTATGTATGTGTTTCCTTTTAAAAACTCAGGGTTTTTAGATAGGTACTGTGAATAAATGTCATAATCCACTTTGCATAAATTTGGTATGTGCTCATCTGGATCAGATTCAAATGGTAATTGCTATAAGGCTCTGATATATATGTATTTTTTCTCTTATTCATAGATCTTGTTTTATTCAAGCAATTATTTTATTAGTACTTTGTGAGTTTTCAGATATCTTGCAACTACTCCTCCCATTTTTTTAGCTTTTTTGTTTTATGGATTAAATATATCAAGCATCAAAACAATTAGCAAATTATAATCAAATATGTCGATATATTGAATGGACTTAATTTCCTCCACAATTTAATATAATTAGTCGTAATATTGAATAGCCTTACTGATGATTGCATAAGCCTATCTAACAAATGACTGATTGGAGGAGCTCTTCAATATTATTGATTTCAAAGTACTTTTTCTATCAAGACATTATTGCAATAGTGCTGCAATTTATGAATATTTTTGCATAATTAATATTTAACATATAATTTTTTAATTGAATACTCATTATTTAGCAGCATTTGACAATACTCCTCTGAAGATTTTAGATCCACCAAAATTAAGTACCTAAATAGTGTTGCCATTATACAGGTGATTATTATTTGCTCGCCCTTTTCCTTTCATTTCTTTATTAGCTTTTTACAGGCTTATGCTCCATAGATGAGGATCTTTTATCTTAAGGAGTTGGTGGCAAATTCACAGGATTTGGCACAGGAGTAATAAATTAACCAAGTTGTTATGTTTTTTTTCTTGTTTAATTCTCTGATCTTTTTGCTTTCTCTTTGTTCTCCTTATTATTTATGATATGAACATACTTTTTATACTCTTATATCACTTTCTTTTAGAGCAACTAACAAAAAGTTTTTGTAAATTAAGGATTCTCGAACTGATTTGATTGAGGTCAAATTTTGGAAATAGGAATCAAGAAGTTATCTTCTTTGTTCAATAAGTTAAGTATTAGAGTTGACAGATTTCCACCAATAAGATTTTGGGAAGACAGGCAATTCAGTTTTTAATGTTTGAAGGGTTTCATGAAATCTTTTGAGTTCTGAATATCTGTAGTCATTTTCGAATCCTGAATTTGATTTTTAGTTTTGAAAACTGATTTGATAAGATTGATATCTTACTAAATTCGATATTAGACTGAATCCTCATTTTTCTTGAATTCTGGGACTGTAATGAGGATGTCTATTTCATTATCTAACATAAACCTATTGTTTAAAATCACAATATATAAAATTTAATTTGTTTAATTCAATTGTAAAATCTATTTTGAAATTCAACAAATGTAAATTTATTATTCAGACTTTTATATAGATAATTATTCATTTCCATATAAATATTGAGAAATTAAGAACTAATAAGTAGTTTGAGTATTATAATTTATAAACAAAATTGTGATTCATTTTTAATTTTTTTAATTAGATTCTTCTTGTTATTATTATAATAACTATTTTAAAAATTTAACTTCCTCTTTTAAACTATTTTTTTACTACTTCCACAGAGTTTCCTTGGTTTGGTATGAAGTTAAAATCTTTGTGGTTTTTAAATATAATTCTTAGAGAAGGTTGCTATAATTCGGTTAGAGTGATTATGACATCCTTTTGTTTTACGCTGAATGCAATTTATTTTCGCTTACTTTTATTTCTTCTTGATTTCGATCAGTACCGTTCTCTAATATAAATTAATCTCATACGTCTTTTATGGCTTTGTTGTTGTATATACTATCGTAAGACTTCGTTTAATGATCCAAATACATTCTTATGAGTTTATTTTTGATGAGTGCTAGTAAAAAAGCCTGAAGGATAAATGTAATGATATACCTGATCCAATTTTATTGATATTGTTTGGACTCTTTTAAAGACTTTTCGATGTAGTAACTTTTTTTTATTAAGCATTATCATCATCTTAAACAATATCGCCTAGTTGCGGAGGTCTTTTTTTTTTATAATCAATTTTTGCACTCTATTCTTTTTAAGGTGCATTCGTTTAAGGTTAAAGCAGTTAATTTAATGAATCTCCATTTCTTTTTATGGTATTTTCTTTTACATTTTGATTTTATTTTAAAACATTAATTAACTCATTTTTCACATTTCCTTAAGGTTTGCCATTTACTGACCCTTTACTTATACTATGTCTTAAAAGGGATTCTATTCCTTCTTGAGGACTCATAAATTTTTATTTTAGCCTATTGTTGATGCCATCTTATTGACAACTACTCTAACACTACTAGGATTTCTAATTGCTTTTAGAGTCTGAGTGCTCCTGATTGCGGATTTCGTGAGGGTGAATGGGTGAATTAACAGATAATAGTTTCTGTAAAGCTGTTATTGCTTTAGGTGTTATTTACATAAATAAATATTATTTCCTATATTAGAATAAAATTAAAACAAATAATAACGAATAATATTATAATTAAAATTTATATATAAATATCCTTTATAATTATCTGCTTATCTGGCTTAGTCAATTTTTTGTTTAACCGAATGATTATACCTACATCCATTGTTATTATTAACTTGATTGAATTTACTACTCAAATTAACTAAATGAGAAAATATTATATAAAAATATTTTTAGCATATTATGTTGCACTCAAAATCTGAAGATATAAACTTCAGTGAAACTTATAGCAAATCAAATACAAATTTCCTTAAATCAAATATATTTAATTATCACACTTTAAATATAGAAATTATACAATCACATCAATAAATATTTACATAATATTTTGGTACTTCAAATTAGATGTCAAATAATAGAGTTTTATCCACTACATACTTTTTGTCTCTCTTTGGGGATTGAAATACCAATTAGTTAGCATATTTCACAACAACTTGTTTAGAATCATTCTCATATTAAGAGCCATCTGCCTAAGGTTAAGCTTTTACATACAATTTTAATATACCTATAATCTCGCTTTTATTCTCCTCCAAATTGGAATTGTTTAATTAATCATTTTGTTATTATAAGGAACTATCTTCATTATTAATTTATTTGACTTCAAATTCTTATTTTACATCTATATCACCATCCTATTGTTATTATCCTAAATTAGAATGAGTTTCAGATTATGGAATATCAGATTAAATCTATTCATTATGTTATTGTTATTATTATTGATTATCCAAACCAGCTACAGTACTGTTGTCTTGAACAATTTATTACTTTTATATTTCAACTTAATTGATTATTTATTGTTATTCAAAATTAGAAATTTCTTCATTTTAATACTAGAAGTCTGGTTTGCAATTTAATTTAGATTCGCTAACTATGAATGATATATAAAATAAAGTACTTTATGTATTCGATAAACTTTAAGATTTATCAATGGAATGTTCTTGTGGATCATTAATATTTTCCAATTGGATTTATTATTTGAACTCCGCTTATAAATTCTCTTAATTGTTTATCAAAATATCCTAATTTTCAATTTATTAAAATTAATTTGATTCATTACTAAGTTATTATTAGAAGTCTTCATTTTTTGTCACTTCCTTGGATTCATCACTATCTAAGGATTTAATCAATTGAGAAAAGTTAAAAGAATGCATAGCTCCAGAGGCAAATTCACATCCTATAGCTCCTGGTCCGCCCCAATTATACTTTGGGTCTAACACTACAACTCTGGGTGACATTTTAGTTAATGGTGAAAATATGCAGAGCTTAATCATGGGATATAATGATTACTTCAATTGATTATTTCGAATATGCCTATCCTGTTACGATATCTGAGAATTCATCAATAGTTTGATACCGATGAGATTTGACTCCTAGGAGATAATCTTAATTGCTTTTGAGCCCACTTGATTCTGCAGGACTACCTTTCAATACTTTGGTGATGTGGAGAATCAATGGATTTATAGATTCGTATCTGATCAAAAGACCCAAATTCATTGTGGATCGCGGCTCTGAGATGTAGATTTTTCTGGTCTCCAATGAAAAGATATTAAAAATAGACAACTCAATGGGTTCATCACTTTCCAACAATTTGATAGCGTTCACTTGGGAATCAGACTTGATTTGGATGATATAATCTAGAAAGATTTCCAAATCTAACATAATGTGAGAGCAATACTGAGGTTGGATCCAAAGGAATTGGGTTCTATGGATATGATTCTGTATCCATAGCCATTTCCAATTTACGTGGAATTATTGCCCATTTATAATAATATATATATATATATATGTGTCATAGGGCACAAGCAAATACATTAACTATGCCTATAATTGCTTCAGTTTCATGTTTTATGGTGAGTGATCCATCAGTATCGTTATCCCAAAAGCAGGACCCTGAAATGTTGAGACCACACTCAGCCTTCTACATTAGGAGACAGTTAACAATGAATTTGAAATTTTTGTTTTGAGTTGTTAAATGTTTCAAAATTGAATCACAGATTTTATTGCTCTTAAGCTAGGCATCATTGTGATCATAGGTTATTTTATCCAATTCTTTTTACAATGTGGATTAAACAAACTTCTAGACATCATTTTTTAGAGGACCATTGAAACTAGTTACGATTGCTAATGAATCCATTTATATATTTTTAATTTAAATTATATTAATATATAATCAGTATGATGATTTAATTTAGAACTTATATACACTTCCTTAATGTTTTTTTTTGGTGAATAATTATGAGTTAGATATAGGAGTAAAATCCATTTTGACATTGTGAATGTTCTCAACATTCGTAGGATGATGTTCAGGTTTGGTAGTTTTAGATTAAGTAAACTAAGGCTTATTGATTTCAATGGTGGGTTAGACATTAATCGAAAGTTTTTTGAGTTTGCTCTACATGATCTTAGCATAGGATAAGGAATTTAAGTTGGATTGACTTTAAGATCTAGTTTGTCCTTGAGTCTTAATGCTGGATCTGAGACTAAATTGCAAGTCCTTGCTTCTCAGATCACTTTCAGATTACTGTTGTAGTCTGTTTCGTTGATTCCTGGTCTCTGACCTGATGAGATTCATTTCATTTACATATGGATCACTTCTGAAAGGAACTAAGAAAGAGTACTTATCCGCTTGGATAGACTCAATATTTTCAATGCTCTACTTAAGGTTTTCTATTTCATGATAATAAATAGCCTTCTGTGCTTATTCAACTGTTTTTTCCATTTTCTTTCTCAATTTGTCAATTTATTATTCAACTTTAATTTTCTTATAATAGGATGATTTGATTTAATCTAGATCAAATTGATAGGTGTCGTCTCCTGTTCTTTCAGTCAAATCTGGATTCTGGTTGGTTCTCTATCCAAGATGACTCTGGATCTAGAATTTCACATTTTCATATTTAAGGAAATCGTCAATAGAGGAATAAAGTTGAAAATAATCTAATAGTTATCTATATTTGATCCTGTAGTAAGTAGAATCAGTTTTGGCCTTTGCAGTAGTAATTCTGTAGTTGAGTTGCTTGAAGTGTTCGTAGTCTCCAAAAAACTAGCCAGAATTGATTATGGCCATAATAGTGGGTTTAGGGACGAAGTTGTGATGATTAGACACTTAATCTCCATTAGGAGTTGACCATTAGACAACTTCAATTTCCCCATTGATTACTAGATAAATGTATTCATCAGGTTTGCCTTTTTAAAAAACAAATTGTCCAACTTTTTTGTTTTAAACTTCAAGACTTTGCAATAGAACCAATTGATTCTAGCGTTGCCACACACTAAAGATAGGTATTTTAGAAATAAAGGCTATTTTCTGATTTGTTAATTCATGTTAGAATGCTCCAAGTATTCTTTGATAGAGATCATATGTGATGACGGCTAGAATGACTTCAGTTTTAGCAGCAACAGTGGCTGTTCTAGTAACTTTCTGTTCAATTGCTATTTCTCCAAATTGATCGCCCTCTATTTTGGTTGCAACCTAGGCGTAATCGACAAAAACATATTTGACCCATTCTTCAAAAGAACTACTATAGAATGAGTTATACTTGAATTTTTGTTTCTTTTGAGGGGGATTTTCGGAAGTGTTTTTGGTTTTTGGGATTAAGATTACCAATTCGCCTTGGAGGACAAAATACATTCTTCTCCCAGGATCACCATGTCTGAATATGATTTTGGTGCTATCATACCATTCTAGAGTCATTTCTCTGAATAGGGATTTGCAACTTTCGTGATCCAACTTCTCTTTGAATTTACTAATCTAATATAATTATATTTGTACCTGTAATAGGGGAAGTTCTCCTCGAAGTAGGTTTTGACTGCTTCCAGTTATTCGTCCGTTCTATTTTGGGAGTATTGTTTCAAAATGTAAATAGTCCTTTGTAATTGTATTGTTTTAGTGTGCGAACTATCTCTTTGCCAAAGTGTTGCTGCCTTCTCCAAAATGCTCATGTGTCTACGTTCATTCTCTTCTTTTTGTTTGGCTGACAACACTATCTATTAGAATGTGTTCGTAACTCCTTTTAATGTTGTGCTGCTTTTCATATAAAATTTAATTATGTTTCTAACCAGACTCAGGAATCTGTACAAGTTCTCATCTGCCATAGATCCATATTAAGTGTTGGGAGTTGATAAATTCACTCCATTCCCAGATATCAAGAAGGCCTATTATAAAATGGCAGCTCAGTACCATCCAGACATTAATAAAACACCTGTGTTAAGATCATTAAATATATGTAGTCTGCCTAAAAACAATTCATTCTAATTAAGGAATCCTTTGAGAAGATTAAAGTAATGAAAGGAGAAGCAGTCCAAATGAATTCAGAAGGTTCTGCCAAAAAGGAGAATGAATATGAATCCGTTCGCAAGAATTACAAGGACTACGATGAAAACTTTGGAGAGTCCAATGAACAAAAGGACTATAAGGAATTCTATCATCAAGCTGAAGATCTGAAAGGCCAAGAATACGATCATCTTAAAAAGTCCTTTTAGACCATTCATGAAGTCAAAGACATCAAATTCAAACCCATCGATATGAAAATGCCTGATCCCTCCAAAAGATTTCATCTGGGTCAAGTTATGCATTTGAAGGTTTTCTCAGATGGTTCCAATCTGTACATTATTACAATCTGTGTTGGCATGTTTATACTCTTTTTTGTTATGTACTTCTACTCATTATTATTATAGTAATTCGGTGTTTCAAATACAAACCAAAAGAAAGACTAATTCCTAATTGTACAATTTGTTGAATCAACAGGTCATCAAGGAAGATTTGGATGAAGAGTAGCTTTTGCAACAAGTCACCACTCAAATTGAGAAGACTGAAGAATTTAAATAATTTAGAACTGAGAAACTTGAGAAATAGGAGAAGTCTACTCAAAGGAGAAGATAGATTGTTCCTGAAATCCAAACTTTTGTATCGGCAACTGATCTTAAAGATAGTGTGCTTTGAAATTAAATATATAAAATATTAAATTTTATGTCATCTCGTAATAATTCTTGCGATACTGCAGTTGGATTATAATCAAGTATTCTATTATTAATTTACATGAGAACTTATTGCATTGAAAGCAGAATTGAAAAAGGCCTAAAGTGTAATCGTCTAATAGTAACATATGTTACAAGTCTAAAAATAATTGATGGATCGAAAACAATCTATAGACAAAGTCAAACAGAAACTGATGAATAATTTAAATCTTGAGAACCAATCCTTAGTAAATATACCAAATATAATCAGCGAAATCAAGTGAGCAAATTCGAAAAATTATTTCAAGATAAGAACTAAGAACTTGAAAAACTAACTTTAATTAATAAAAATTTGACAGCAGCCAATAATTAACTTCTAGCTGAAATGGCCAAACAATTAAGTGGACCAACTTCAGAAGAAAAAGAAATCAGAATTTAATAAATCAAAAGATTATCTATCATTGATACTAAACCTCCTCCTCCTCCCCCTTTACCATTGCCACAAAAACAAGGTAATCTAAAATAAGAATAGTAACGTAAAAAACCAAAAAGATAATTGAAATAATTACATTGGGAAGCTGTTTTAATGCAAAAAATAGAGTAGAGTTTTTGGAATGATGCTGATGATTTAACTATTAAAGTAGATTTTGAATAGTTAGAAGAATTGTTTTATCAACAAGTTAATGCTCCATAACAATAATAAATCCCAGCATAGGTATCAATACCAACCTTAAATTAACACATTCAAATTTTGAATCAAGAAAGATCGGTATGAATTTATCTCAAATATTAGAGAAGTGTCGAATTGGTAATAGCAAAATACAGACTTACTAGTCAATTAGTAATATAAGCTGTAAGCAATATAGATCTTAAGTTTTTGGATGGAGAGAAGATTGAGGCTTTGATGAAGTGTTTGCCGCAAGGAAAAGAAATAGAATAATTGGAAAAAGTGAAATCTTTGAGAGATAGTCAACAAATAAAGCTGAACATTCCTGAGAAATTCTTAGTTGAATTATACGATATGCCATTTTTTGAAGAAAGACTATGTTCCATTAATTTCAAAATGGGTTTCATAGAAATTAAGAAATCAATTGATAGTAAAATGTAATTGGTTAAGAATACATGTTAATAATTATTATAATGTAAATATTTGGAGAAGTTCCTATTATGTTGTTTAGCAGTTGGAAACTATTTAAATATTAACACTCCAAAAGGAAGTATTTGATATCATTAATTATATATAAGTAATAAAAGGATTTAAATTAGAATCAATTGAAAAATTCAATTTGATAAAAGGAAACGACAGAGAAACATCTTTGATAATTTATACCATTACAGTAGCTGAATAGGAAAATATTCCAGTTTTTAAGTTTGAAGAAAATGAAGATTAATTGTTGAATACTTAATTGATGAATTTGATTGGAGAAACATCTAAATTCTCACTAATTTAAATATTCAATAATGAAATCAATCAGATTAAAATTGGTCTGAAGCATTTAGAGAAGATGCTCACCATTAATGACTAGAATATCAATGAGGCCTACCAAACATTTTAGCAGGAAGTATTGGATTATTACAAAGTGATTGAAAATGAATATTTGGATTTATAAAAGTCATATGAAAAGTTATGTGATCACTATGGAGAGAACTATTAAAACTATGAATCTGAGAAAGTGTTCTAAAAGTTCAATCAACTGTTTATCCTAGTAAAAAAGGCAAAAATGCAATCAATCTAGATGAAATTATCTCAAGTGAATGAAGGTAGAATTAAGGAAACCTAAACTCAATTAACTAGAGTCAGATAAAGCAGTAATAGAATATATTGATATTCTTAGTTATGATCGAAGAGTAAGAGCAAACCAATTCGGTTAAGAAACAAATTGAATAAGCCAGAAAATTGCCATTGCATGAATTGTTGAAATTGAAGAGTAAGTTCAAAGCCAAAACGAATGGGAAAAAATAGGAATGAAGACTGTATTAATTATCTCAAATGTTATTGGATATATATGTTAAATAAACAATTATTAAAATATTCGTTGTATGTTTAAATTCAAATTAAATAAATATTAAATAAAAAAGGATGTTCAGACATAGGGATTTAAACACATTTTTATCCAATTACTAGTAGTTGGATAGACAAACCAAGAAACCCTTCGAATATTTGAATCTGTCGTATCATCAATAATTTGATCATTCCCCTATCAAAAAGCAATCATACACTTCAAAAAACAATGAAATATAATACAAGAGTCTTCAAGAACCTTCCTTCTTAAGACAAAGCCTATTGCCTAATTATGAGCCAACAAAGTGTTCCAGTCAAAGAAATGGAATTATCAAAGCTTATGCTGCAAACACGAATTAAGGGATAGTTAGAGATTATAATGAAGATAGAGTCTCCATTATATTAAATATTCTCAAACCTTAAAGTAGAAGCACAGAATAATGGCCAAAATGCTCCTTTTTTGGAGTCTACGATGGACATGGTGGAGCTGCATGTGCTGATTTCCTAAGAGATAATTTGCATTAATTTGTAGTTAAAGAACCTGATTTCCCTTGGAATCCAGTTGGTGCTATTAAAAAAGGATTTGAAGCAGCAGAAAAGTCTTTTTTATAAATTGCTTAAGAATCCTATAACAAGGGAGTACCTGAAAGAAGTGGATCTTGTGCTATTGTGGTATTAGTAATTGGAGATACTTGTTATGTGGCAAATGTTGGAGATAGTAGAGCTGTGTTAAGTACTGCATCTGGTAGGAAAGCTGTTGCATTATCACATGATCATAAACCTGAATTGGAATAAGAAAGAATTGTGAAAGGTGGAGGATCCGTATACCAAACTCATGGAATTAATGAAGAAGGTATGCAGATTTTAGGACCAGTAAGAGTTAATCCAGGTAGGTTGTCAGTTTCAAGGACATTTGGAGATATCGAAGCCAAATTTGAGAAGTTTGGTGGAAATCCAAAAGTTGTTATCGCTGAACCTGAAATCAAGTAATTTAAAATAACAAATGAACACGATTTTATTGTTTTAGGAAGTAATTTATTGGATCTTATAATTAGGTGATGGTATTTTCGATAAACTAAGTTCTACTGATGTTCTGAATATCGTTTGGAAAGATATCTTAAACTGTTAGGCAGGCAACAATTTACACAGTGTATTATCCACATCAGTGGAGTCAGTGCTTAAGGAAAGCATATAAAGAAAGAGTTCAGACAATGTGACTCTGCTGATTGTAGCTTTTTCAGTCTCATCTTTAAAAGAAGAAGAACTTAGGATCAAAACATCATCTTCAATTGAAAAACTGGTAAAAGTGCCTTTAACAAACAACATACCAAGTACAAGGATGAGGTATACAGTTAATCTATGATCTTTAGTTATTCCAAAAAAACCAATGATGAAAACAACCCTTTCTTTATTAACACATAAAGGATGAACCCACTTCAAAAGTAACAATTAGAAGAAACAACCAGATACAAACCTAGTTATATTAATTGACTATAAGAAATTAGAATAATTAATTTTTCTATAAAGCATTTCATTTGATCACATTCTTTTTACTTTCTAGCTGTAAGGTCTTTAGGTGTTTGTTTGGGTTATTTCTTCATCAAGTCCAGCTTCAATCAGTTTGGTCCTTAGAGTTTTGATTTATTGCTCTAAGCATTGATTTTTAGTTTACAAGATTTCTATTTATGTGACTAGATCTGATTGACGCTGTTATTCAAACCGAGATAAGTTTTATTTGTTATAATTTTAACCCCTAATTAACTTACCTTTTTTTGGGAATTTATTTGTGATTTACCCATTTACCAAATCAACCGATTGGTTTAATTGATGCCAATTGGAATCATCTTACAAAATTGCACTATTCTTTCTCTTATAAGCTCAATATATTACTTCATATTGATGGCTCTTACGCTTTTGTTCATATTATCTCAAAGAATTGGCTCTAGTTTATGTTTTAAGTAAGGATTCATATTATGATATCTACTTAGCTAATTTTGCTTCTAAGCTCTTTTTCCTCTCTAGCACCTAATTCAAATGAGTTAAGAGTTGCGTGTTTTCCTGAGTTTTTAGATAGATTTCTTAATCTCTCCACAATAATAATTTCTTAAATTTTTTATCATTCTCTTAAGTAGATTTGACCAAAAATTGATTCTGTCTGCATAATTCATTAGTGATTTCACCTGTGAAATGTTTTTGATACAACTGTTTTAATTGTTGGGGCCAATCCTAATTAAATTGGAATTGATTACAGATTCTCTAAATTCGTGAATCATGGAAGTGATATCCTTAGTAAATAGTTTGACGGATATTTCTGCCTTTTTGTCTTATTCAGTGATATTCTCTGGATTTATATTGTCATACCTATCATTTTTACTAAGATATTTTTGGTACATTGACTTAATAAAATCTACCCATTCCTAATGTTAATAAAGAAAATTACTTTTTCTTTCTTCTCATGATAGCAATTATATATATCCATAGTTATTTATTTTGATAGGTCTTAATATTTCTTACAATTTTATTTTAATTTATCAATATCTTCATTCAAAACTTTGATTTGATTACTAGTTTTCTAATCTTTTTCTTCATATTACTTCAATTTGGTTGATAATTCATTAATTTCATCTTCTAATCTTGGTATACTTTCTAACAATTCTCTTATCTTCTTATCCTTAGGTTCCATTTCAGTTTACATTTCATAAGTTTTATAACTTAGAACCAATTTTGATTTCTGTAATCCTCCAATATATTTTTGAAATTATTTAATTTGATCATTGCAATGAGATAGTTCTTGTTCATGCAAATTGATCTTCTCCATCAATTCTTTGTTTTAGTTTTATAATTCTTAAATGAATTTTTCAGACTCCTTCTATTTTAATATTTCTAATTCCAATTGTTATTGAACTACATCTATTTCTTTACAATTAAACTTATCAGATTTATATATCATTAGTTACTTATCCTTTGATTTGATTTCTTTCTATAATTCGTAGATCTTTGATTTAAATTTTTATTTAGTACTTTCTATTAGTTCATCTTATAATTTTTCATACTCTATTTCCCATCTGTTTTCGGCTTCGAATTTATAGTTTCCACTATGACTTGATGTCGCTGCATTCTAGAGCGATTTTAGATCAGATTGAAATTTCTTTTTAATCTCATTAATTTATTTTTAACAATCTTATTCTAACAATTTCATGTTTGTTTGAAATTTCTACCTTTCCTCTATCAAAATTTGTTCCAATTAAAGGTATTTCTCATTCTCAATTAATATTTTCTTCTCATAAAGGGTTTCTAATTCTTAAACTGCCTTGAATTGATTGTTTTCAATGTTTCTAAATAAATTAAAATGCTGTTTTTCTTATTAAGTCTTTTCCTCCTTAAGTTCTTGATATCTTTCATTTCTGAATTGAATTTCCTCATTGAACTTGGTTTCGAATTCAGTTTGCTACATTAATAATAATATTAATATAAAATGTTTCAATATAATAAATGACATCATTTTCCAAACAACGTACTTCTTATAATTGGCAATGAGTCTTAGAATGTCTAATCAGTTCTAACATCCAGGGTATTCTTACAAACAATTAAACCATCCTTGGTGGTCATCAAAATTCCACCAAAACATTTTTTGTCGTTTTCAGTTTTCGATATGACCTAAGTAATAGATTTATTACTTACTTCTGATGATGACTCCTGTGATGAGTAATCCTAAACACTTTTAATTGAATTGTCAATAAGTGCTCTTTCATCCAGACATTTATCTTCATCAATGTCTATTTTGACTTCAAATTCTAACCCATTCAATTCCTTTCTTAAAATATCTTAGAATTCAGAGATAGCATCTTCTATTACATTTCTTACATGTCTAATGTCTCTTTGTAAACATCTTAAGAATAATCGAATTCAATTACCTCACTACAACTTCATGTTCAAATAATTTAATTAATCCTTGAACCATCAGATTTTTTAACAATTCCTCATAAAATCTTTCATCCTGTCTGATCATTTTGTAAATTTGATATTGTGACTTTATTAATAAGCAAATATACATCAGAGAAAATCTTTGTCAATGCTTGATTTCTAGCATTCATCAATCTCATTCTAGCACCATTTACAAGGGCACTATGTTTGATTCTCTCCTATTAAGCCTTCTTCTTATATTTTGTATTAATTTCTTCCTAAATGTTAGATTTCTCTTTTTCCACAATTTGCTTTTTCTCCTTCTCAAATTATTTAAATGCCTTGACTTCAATTTCAAAGCATTTCTCTCTTGCCTCCTAAAGCACGAATTCAGCCAAAGATATCTAATCTTACAACATTATTAATAAATATTTATTTAATGTATAATACTCAATACAATACTCTAAAACAATTTTCAGTATACATAAATTAATTAATAAACCACATATTTAATAATAAAGTGCCTATTAGTAATATATTCAGTGAATCTTTACATTCATTTATCTGAAGAAACATATTCTATAAACTTTCTTGTTCTCAATTATTTAGTTTTTATTTTATTATCAAATTTAAAATCTTATTTTAAATATTGAGTGAAGTTATAATTCTTATTTTTTTAATTATTCAACCTATCTTTAAATCTTATTTGCTTAATACTTTTCATGAACTCATTGTTAACTATTGGAGGTTTATTGAATATTTTTTCACTTACTCGTAATTTTATAGTTACATTCAAATTGATTATTTATTAAAATGTTTTAAATTTGTTCACATTGCTAAAATATCATATTCTAACAATAAGTTTTAAGATATATAGATATTATGTCTAATGTTATATAGGAATTAAATTAATTTTTTTTACTTTATAAAGTTTTCAATTGATTTATAATTCTATTCCATTATAGATTTAGAAATCTTAAATAAAATTATTAAATTATTAATATTATTGATAATATGGATTTTCGCGAGTGGAAATAATGAATTTAGTTATATAACGTAAATGCCTTTCTAAATATATAATTTTTTAAGTTATATCATTTAAACTCTGTTGATCCACAGTTACTTTGTATCATTAACATCATATTAATGGTTATACAATTTATATGTGATCATCACTTTTAGAAATTATCAGAAAAGATTACTATATAAATTCCATGTAAATTAGAATATAAATTAATAAAAATGGGAAATTCATCATCTTCAAAGTCATCAGCGAATAAAACAACAAACAATGTTTCTTAATAGCCTCAATGTAATTATTTAACGGCTATATTTAGCTACTTAATAATAGCAATCTCCATAATTTCATTTAAAATCAACTGGATAGATTCCTCAAATTGGTGGTCACAAATCCCAAATCATCGATGAAGAAATAGCTAAAAATTTAGAAGATCCAATTGTAGAATAGCAAGTTATCGTTGAACAATAAATTTAACAAATTGATATTGATGCAAAAGTTGGGGAAACAATTGAGAAGATTCATATCAATTTGATAGCTAGATAAGACGTAGTTACTTTAAGTTAGTTCGCCTAAACTTTACCAGTGATATTATAGGTTTAAGCACTCAAATCACAATTGAAACATGCTAAAGCAAATATTGATTTAGTTTGTGTAGTTGATGTTAGTGGATCTATGGAAGGTGAAAAAATTAGCCTTGTCAAAGATTCATTAAGATATATCTAAAAAATATTGAGTCCAAACGATAGGTATTCAGTTTGACAAATTATTAGAATTGCTTTAGTAACGTTTGGCACATATTCAGGTATCAATTTGCCTTGGACTATCAATAAACCTGAAAATAAATAAAAAATCAAAGATGCAATTATTGGTATGAAAATTAGAGACTCTACCAATATTGCAGATGGTGTTAAACTAGGATTGAGAATGATTAAAGAGAGAAAATAAAAAAACCCAGTCACTTGTATGTTTGTGTTGACTGATGGACAAGACGATAACAAAGGAGCAGATGAAAGATGTTAATAAGCTATTAATGAATACCAAATTTAAGATACCTTCGTGATTAATTCTTTTGGGTATGGATAAGATCATGATGCAAAAGTAATGAACAACATCTCAAATTTAAAAGGTGGAACATTCACTTTTATTGAAAATATCGCAAAGGTAATCTTTAATTTATTATCATTAGGCTTCAGAACATTTTATTTTGGCAATGAGTGGAATGTTATCAGTTTTGGCTAAAAATGTGAAAATAGTAATTGAAGAAAACCCAAATTATCCTATTTAGAAACTTTATGGGGATGATTTTCTTTGGCATAAACTCGATGGATCCAAATATGAAATGAATATGAATTATTTACTGGAAGGTGAAAATAAAGAATTTGCTTTGGAAATAGAAATACCTTCAAGTGACAAAATAAATTCATAAAATGAGATAGTATTAAGATCCAGTTTAACAGGTGAATTTTTAGAACTGAAAACTAATTTCACAAAATAACAGGAATTAAATATCAAATTTTCATTGTAAGAAGTTCCATTCGAACCAAAGGAAATTGTGGAAGTTAATTATTTGAGGGCAAAGGCTGGTACTGTTATTGGAGCTGCAAAAGAATTGGCAAAACTTAAAAAATACGATTAAGCTCAGTAATCATTAAACAAAGTGCTTGATGAAATAGAGCAATCACATTTTATTGCTTCAAAAGCACTATAAGTTGTAGTAGTTGATTTGAAGTAAATTAAAGATATTTGTAAACCTTAATTATTTGAATAGAAAGGAGAAGCTATGATGTTAAACAAATAAAAAAATCATGTTCAGAGATAAAAATCAATTAGTAATATTCTTTATATATGTCTTAGGTAATCGTATGGAATGGAATGATTGTGAAGAGGAATAAATGGAAAATTATAACAATGGAAAGTTATGTTTGAGTGTTTGTGACATGTAAGATGATTATCAATAAAATGCACAATTTGATTCTCCTGTTTAAAAATTTAGAAAAAACTCAGGCGATTCCGACTTATCATTTTGATAAAATAAATTTAAAAATTAAGATTATTATAAGCTCTTTAAATTTTAGTTTAATTCAAATTCATAAATATCACTATCAATTCAATATTAAAAACAAATTTAATTTAATAGAAACAATTTTAGTGAAGTTATGATTTAAGCTGTTGTTTAAGCAAATACTTAGAATTGATAACTCATGAATAATATTTATTGTTAACTTTAAATCAGGTAGAATAATTTGTCAAAATTTTTATTTGTAAATAGAAAGTTTGTTCATGATTACAACCATAAGATAATCTAATTTACCTATAAAGAAATTATTTGAAAATTTCAAATATATTATTCAACCATTGTCTAATAATTCGAATATTTTATTTTGGTAGATTAAATTAATAGAGAAATATCGAATCTGAAAATTTTCAATTCTTAAAAATTAAGACCGAATCAAACTTGAATATATTTAGTTTGAAAATTTATATTTCAAAAAAAAATAAAACAAAGTTGATTATAATAGATACCCAATATATATATTTCATTTATAATATTTATTTATTAAATCTACACAATCCCATTTAGAAATTTTTTTAAACAAAAATTCTTTTGAAACATTGTTTTTTATTTTCGATAAATCATGCTAAAGTTCTTAAAATTGACTTCTTTATTGAAAATTGCTTTTGCTTGCTTCTCTAAGGATTTCTTTTCTTTCTCTAATTTAAGATTATAAAATGCTGCTTGATCGTTATTTTTCAAGAACTTTATTAACTTTTTCTAATTGTTAGAGATTTATTTTTTCTAAGTTGACTAAACTTCGAGACTTATTTTTTTTATTTAATTGAGGAGAATAGTTTGAACTTTTTTTTTCAGGGTAAGTTTCCTCTATTTTTGTGTAATTTGTTTATTTGTCTTAATTAAACTGTTACTTGATATTTTTTCGTTTCTTTAATTTTGTTAATTATCTTTAGGATTCTTTTGAATTATTGATATATCTAGTTTATTTTTGAATATATTTTTCTAAAAACTTTTATGATTCTTCAACTTTTTGATGAGATTAAGTATTTTAAAATACAGAAGTTCTATTATTATCTAATAAACTTAGTCTATTAATTTGAGATTTATTTAATTTAGATTGAATCTTTGCATATAATTAATTACATTATTCAATTTCTTATTATTTGATTTACTTAATTCTATCATTTACTTATTTTTATTTAAGCAAATCTTTTAGCTCTTTTTCTTTTTATTTTATTTAATTTTGATATAATCCTCTTTCTGAGTCATCTGATCTAAAAATAATAGAATTTTTACTCAAGTTTATCTTTAGAAAGAATTTCTTTTTATCTTTCAAATGCCTTTTCCTATTCATACTGAATTGATTCTTAATGTTTTTTTGCTATTTATTGAGTTTTCTAGTTAAAAGAATGCGCTCTATCACTGATGGCTTTAAGACTTTGCTTTTTTAGTTTTTTTACTCGTAAGTTCTCTTATTCCAAGACTTTATTCTCGTTCAATATTTTCAATTCTTCTTCAATTTATTCCCGTATTTTATTTTTGAGGATTAATTGAGTTTTATCTTTTTTAATTTGTTATAATTCAATTCTTTTATCTAGCATGGAAATTGCATTTTCAATATTTAAATAGTTGAAACTTTCAGTTTAAGAATAATATCTGGTATTTACCAACTAATCGTATTTTAAGGTCTCTGCCTCCTCTTTTTTAATTTTATTCCTTTCCTTTACCAATAATTTTCTTCTTTATGCAATTTGATGCAAATGAAGCAGATACCTTTATTCAGTTACCGAATAATCTTCATCCATGATAAAGAATTGGGATATTTTTTTTTATTATAAGTCTTGCTCTTTCAAGCTGAGATTCTACATAGCTATCTAAATTTTCGGAGAGTTAAAATTGATCTCAACCTCCAATAAAAATTAAACATCAAATGTTAGTTTGAGTTCAAACTACTCAATTTTTGATTAGCTCAAAGTTAATGGATCATCTGTCAATAACAACATTTTATTTATAAATAAATTTCTAATATCTGACTTGTATTAAGAAAATTGGTAATCAGAATGAAAAAATATAAAAATACAAACCATAGGTTAATTGGGAGTTCGTGATTTGGGTATAGTGCTGATTTATTATAAAGTGTTAAAATTTATAATTTTTTGTCAGCCCATTAATATTATAAATAATGGGAAGTTGTGTTGGATAAAACAATATTTAAAGGCAATAATCTAATTAAGTAAATCAGTAGATTCCTGAGAATATTCTGTCTTCAGAAAAGCATGAGAGAATCGTACAAATAGTAAATACTCATCGATAGTGCAAAGTTCAAAGGAAACTAATAAAATTAAACAGAGAGGTAGAAAATGGATTTGAATAATAATTTATACCAAAAAAAATAAATAAAAAATAATAATGAGTTAATAATCTTCTAATCAATATGCATACGATCAAGAATTATATGAGTAACATATAAAGTAATTGGATAAAATTAAAAATGAAATAGAAGCTTAAGATCCATTCATTATTACCTAACCAATAGAATTGCAAATATTAGAATCAGAATATTTAGAAAATTAAGGATTTCATCAAAAAATTTAAGTAAGTGATTATGATGAATTTCTAGAAAATCCGTGAATCCTATCCATTTTTCAGGAGAGTGAGAAGAGATGGTAGCTGCTTCTATAGAGCAGTTCTGTTTAGAATATTCGAATAAATAATCTAATCCAAAGATCAGCAACTATTAAATAAGTTTAGCACCACGATTGCTAATTCAAAGACAGACTTAACAGCTGTTGGATATGAATAAATTGTTATTGATGACTTTTATGATGTAAGTCTGCTATATTATGTAGGAAATTATGAAATAAATAAAATTATGTCCAAACAACATTACTGTTTAGGGGATTGTAGATGCATTCTGCAATAAAGTCACATCTGATTATCTTATTATGTACATGAGAATGCTGACATCTGGATATATCAAAGCGAATTCATTTTTGTTCGAAGGATACATAGAAACTGGAACAGTTGAATTGTTTTGTTAATAAGAAGTTGATCCAATTGATCGAGAGGCAGATTAAGTAATAAAACATATTTAATTAAGATGCAAATCATAGCATTGCAAAACTACTTGCAAATTCCTATCAGGATTTTCTATCTGGATGGCAATGTTGCCACAGTTGATGCTACTATATTCTAAATTCCAGAAGATGCTAATCCAAATTCTATATTTATCAATTTATTATACAGACCTGGACATTATGATATCCTATATCCCAAATGAGATATTGATAAACCACATATTATCATGTTTAAAATTCATTTCAATATAATCATTATTTATAAATAAAATAATAAAATTACACACTCAAGTTTTTACTTTGATTTTTATTAAAGTTTAATGATTTGATTTTTAGATTACATTTAGAAATTTATATTGTAACATTGTAGAAGATTTTATCAAAAGATTGTAATATGATCGTTTTATGCTATTTTATTAAGGTTCTACAAATAATGTGGTTGAAAATCTTTGTAAATTTCAAATTTTTAGATTTTTAATAAATATTTGCCTGATATTTGATAGTTTATAAGAATTTATTATGAATTAAAAAAGAAATTAAAGATTTTTATCGCTATCTAAGACACAAATTCATTTTTCTTTATAAAATATAATCGATTAAAAAGTCTATTACGCATCCTTTTAATGATATTTGATTGTTAAATATAAATTGGGGGAATATCTTTTAATCTACTTTAATTAATTAATTCTTATATTCAGTATTTCTTGTAATATGAACATTCTAACTAATCTCACCCAAAATGATTCAAGAATTAGAAGAAATATACAGAAAAAAATTCAGAACTAGACATACTTCATAAATAATTTCCATACTGCAACGCCTGATCTTTAATTTCACTTTTGGAGAACTTAGAACAGCACAAGATGTATTTAAACCTCAAGATTTTTAAGATTGATGGACATTTTTAATGAAAAGAACTAAATCACATTTTCAAATAATATATAGCCTTAAAAATGTGCCTTTAAAGATAGCCACAATCCTATAACTTTAGGCTGCAATTAATTATAAATCTCTATTTTATAAATGCCTCATATTTTATTACCAAAAGATAAGGTTTTTAGTTTCTTAATTAGTCAATCTCGTTCTCAATGAAGTTAATACAAAATCAATCTTCAATTGTGACTAAAATGAAACAATTTTAAATAGAATAAGGTTAATTGCAGGTAGATGATGATTAGAAATTGAATAATTAAAAGAGTTATAATCTGATAAATAGATAGACATTGAGAATTAATAATAGGGCAACATAATTTTGATTTGATTAAATAATATAATATTACAAATAATTCCTATAATGTCTAATTAGATAAAAGCATATAAAGCATGTTGGAAGCAAGCAGTTGATGCTGCAGAAAAAGAATTAGAGGAAATTTACAACTAATTTGTTTCGAATGATGGTGAATTACTGAAAGAGAATTCTCATAATTTAAATGATGAGGAGTACTAAATATCAATTAAATTAGGATAAAGTCCTAACTGAATTAGACAGAAAATGATCATTATTTTCAGGATAATAGCGATGATTAAGAAGATCAGCAAGATTAAAATGATCATTAAATAAACATACTAACATAAAAGACAAAAGAAGACTTTATAGTGAATTAAGAAATTAAAAGAGAACTACTTAGGGAAGTGCCTTATAAGGAAGAAAAATTATAAATTTACAAGATTATTTATTCGAATGGAGATGTTTATGAAGGAGAGTTATCTAAAGATTTAAAGGATGGGTCTGGTACTTACTACTATGCAAATGGGGAAAAATATGATGGGTTGTTTTCGGAAGATGTTATTCATGGATATGGAAAATATTTTTTTATGGGGGGTCATAAATATGAGGGAGATTGGTATTAAGGAGAGAAATCTGGAATGGGCATTTTAGATTTTAAAACAGGAGACAGATACATAGGTGGTTTTTATAAAGATGTATTTGATGGTGATGGTATTTACTTATAAAAATTGATAGGAACATTTTAATACAGGAATGGAGATGTTTTTAAAGGAAAATGGAAGAAAGGTAAAAAGAATGGGCATGGGGAGATGAGATACAAAGATAAAAGGATTGTTGTAGGAGAATGGATTGATGATAAATTATAGCCCTTTTGATATCATTATACTATCAAATTAGTCTTTTACAATGAATATTGACATTGCGTCATCCTCTCTTTTTTATTTCCACTACTAATTCATCGTTAAGTTCGTAGGTTTCAGACTTTATCTTTCTATGGATCAAGTGCTGATTATCAATTCTTTTAGTGTTATCTTATTTAACCTAATTATTATAGTGTTATACTGTGGCAACGCAATGAATCAAATTTAGAGATTGAAGTAATTCCTGAGTTCCAAAGGCTAGAGGAGTATAATTGTCATTGTTTAGTATATTAAGATTACCATTTCTATTAATGAATTCAATTATTATTTATGAATTCCCAGATAGGAAAGCCATGTGAAGAGGAGTATTTCCATTAGAACATATTTAATTGACATCAGCTCCTATTTTCAATAGGAATTTTGTCATTGATTCATCTCCATATTTGGCACTATAATATAAAGGAGTGTTTCCATTTTGATCATAAAGTTCTGTATCAGCTTTACTATAATGGAACCCAGCTGCTTCTGCAATAGCACTATTCTTCATTTTTGCAGCTTAAATCAACTTTCTATTTTTTATTTTGGCTTCACCATCCAGTCTGGTTCTAACAAATTTATTGAGTAATTTTTATCTTTATTTTTCATTTGTTTCTCTTTTTTACATATCACACTAGAATAATAGAACAAATTACCTATTTAATGATACGACTACTAACTAATGAGATCTCAGTAGTTTTATGTTTGCTTAATCGATTTATTTATGGAGATGTGGGTGCAGACCCAGGAATAAATACAACTTTATCCATAGGTAATTTAGGAGGAGAATGTTAGGTGATATCCTTTAATCTTTCATTTTATTGATTGTTCAATTCTTTATGCAATTCTTCAAAAAATCTTTTTGCTTTCATACACTTTTATATTCTTTATTCTATGTCTATGCTTTTTAATTGTTCTTTCTTTTCTAATACTTTGAAGAACTTCTTTTTATACAAATATCGCTTGATTGCCATCTTTATTTTATTAGCTGCTTGCACTTCAATATCATCTGTAATCCATTGTTATTAACTAGGGAATTCAGGCTCTTAATGATCATTTAATCCTTTCAATTTTTAACTCTAAAACTATCTGCAAGTTTATGGTCCTCCACTATAAAACTTCATAAATTCGTTCTAACTAATATTATAATTTCTTATTCCTAATCTATAACTTTTGCTCCACTTTATTATCTTCTCTTTTTAATGCTATTAAAACTTTTCCTCTGGGTCCAGTGCAAGCAATTTTGAGGGTGGATGAAATATATGTTTTACTTACTCTAATTACAATTCATCTTGGCCTTTTATAAATAATGGCTTAAACGTTTATTTTGAAGTATTTCTTTCTAAAAAGTTTTATTGTTTTATTTTTTCAGTTCCTTTTCTCTTGATTATTGATTATATATACTTCTCTATATTTTCTGACAATTCCCAGCATAATCTCCTTGAATTTCTAAACATATATATTGGCTAACGGATTTCCTGAATTCTTCAGCCTTCTCAAAGCACTCTACTTTTTATGGTCAAATGCCTCCTTTAGAAACTTCTTTTTCTGAGCCTCTTTCAAATATTGGACAAATTTTCCTTTTATCACTCTAATTTAAAGAGAATCTTTTGAGAAGTGTTATTATCTCTAGTAATTTTTAGTGTTCTCAGCTACAATAATAGATACGAATTTACTTATTTGTTGTCTTTTTTTCTTATTTAATTCTTCAAAATATTTGTTTCTAATTTTGACTTGATTTTCTTTGATGAAGTAAAAGTTTTAGAGTATTTATTCAGAGATATTCAATTCAATTTGATTTTTGACCTAATTAAAATTAATTATACATTATCTTCTAAGCAATTGATGGCTCTTTAAATGAATTCTCTATCTATACATTTATTAATCAAAAAACTAGTTGAAGCAATATATTAAAGCTCTTGTTCTGTGATGTAATTACCAGTTTATTCGCATTTATTTAATATTTTGTCTCGTTTCTTGGAATGAATTCCATTTGCTAATTATTTCTTAATGGTTTCATAACCCATTAAATGCATACTTTTACCTGTGCTTATGTAGCCATCCTCTATGGCTTTATTCCATTCAAAAAACAATTCGGGAGGAGAGTATTAAAGCTCAGGAACATTTAGAATGAGTTTTTTATCAGCATTTACTTAGATTCTTGAGGTGTATTGAGTGGATTGTTCTTTGGTGTCCATATTATTAGTAGTATGGATGAAACTTACCTATTAGGAAGTTACTTTAGATTTCGATGATAGAAAATTATTAACTTTTTTGAAATTGTTTGATGTTTAAATCATATCCACTAATGCAAATTTCAATCTTTTCAAAATGGATTTATATTGAGATTTAACTTGTAACCAGCCATACAAATCTAATTGATCATCATTTTTCTTTGGATGTCTTTCAGTATGTGAATTTATGTTATATTTGGAGAGAATGTCTATTTAAAAATCAAGAAATACTGTCAAATTATGAAGAAATCTAATTTACACAACACTTGATTATATAATCTTATTTATCATCCATTCTAGTCATATTTCTTAGCTCATTAAAATCAATTCCTGACTCCTAACAGATAGCCTGATATTTCTATTTTAAAGGTTTCTGCTTTGTTGATTTTTTTATTAGTTTCTCAAATAAAATGCACAAATCCTCAATTTTGTTTTACCTGGCAGTGGCTGTGTTTCTTCTCCTTATTTATCGAAAGGAGTTTTATTTTTAGATAATTGCAAAGCGTTCATCAATTTATTGCTCTGACATGAGGTTACAAAATTCCTTGTTGTCGTTGTCAGTGTAATGTCTTGCAGAGGAACATTTAGTTTTCATGTTGATAATATAAATTATATAATAGTAATAACTGATATAATTGGGTTGGAAATCATATTAAATAAATTAATGTTTAATAATATATTACCAAAACACAAATAAAGCAAGGAATCAGAATCTAATATGGGTTTCTTCGGATTAGATTGCAAGATTTAATAAAGTAAGCAAATAAAAAAATTAAAAATTGATGTAAAGTGCATGTTAAATTAAGAATTATTAGTTATGAAACCCAATAAACTAGGTAATTATGAAAATTTATAATAGACTAGCAAATTCCAGATGTAAAAGTTGAATATTGTTTCTATGTTGATCAAAAGTAAAATATTGATAATACGAAAGATATTTGAATGAGATACCAGCATTGTAAGAGAATTTCAATGCTTAAGAAGATGTTGTATAAATCATAGCGGTTTGTTCCCTTGGGATTAAAATACCAAATGATTAAGACTTTCATTTCTTTTTCGAATGCTTTGATTTGCTTAATTAGAATTAAACAAAGTTTCGATAGTCTATAAACAATAAACCACAAAAATAATTGCATAGATTGTTGATTTGTTCTATTATTATGAAGGTATAAAAGATGACTGATGTAATCATTGGATTGTATGTGGATTTGAATCTCTATGTCCTGATGCAATTGACTTTAATTACCATTCAATACGAATGCATGGAATATTCATAATACTTTTATTCGTATATATCTACTTAAAACCTAGTTTGCTATTATAGTATTTTCAATTCTAGGCTGGAATCTATCAAAAACAGATTACCGACCCCTATTTATAGAAATTAATCATGAATGTTGCTTAGGTGCAAATTTAGCAGATCAAAGAGGATATACTCTTACTCACTTGGGGCTAGAAACAACTATAGATAGGAACATTGTTCTTCAAGAGTATGTACAAGAAGATCGAGAATCGCAAAAAACCCTTTCTGCAACCCTTATAAAAATATCAATTCTATAAGACTTCTAGAAAGAGAACAACAACATCACCAAACACCGATTATCCTCATTATTATTAGTTATTAGATGAGGCATAAGGGAAATAGTTTCTAGTGGCTTATCAGGAATCACCTCACAGTGAGATATTGATATTTGAAAAAGATGTAAAAATTGTAATTATAATATTGCAGTAATTATAATATATCAAATATTCAGAAGAATATGTTGGAGTCATAGAAAGAAATTTCTGGGGAACTGTGTTTCACATTTATGATTATGGTTACCCAAAGGAAGCAGCTGGAAGGATCCCTAAGTATTTTGGATAAGAGAGAAGAGAATTGGTTGTCATCCAATATCAAACTAATATCATGGCAACATAGCCAAGGTAATTGTAAGATTTTAATTAGAAAATTCACGGCAAGTATGTTGAATCTAATTGAAAATTAAATTGTATAATTAGCTTAGATGGACCCTGTGTATAATGAGGAAAAGGAGTGTTATTAATTGAATTTCTTTGGAAGAGCAAAACGAGCTTCAGCCAGAAACTTTGAGATTATTGATCCCCAAGATTAGAATATTATTTATTTGTTGCATGGGAAGGTAAAATGTGATCATTATAAAAATATAAAGTGGGAGAAGAACCTTTTTAATGTAGATTACAGATTTCCAATGAGTATGCTCTAAGCCTTTTGCTTTTCTTTGAGCTCTATCAGTAAGAAATTCTTGGTTTAATGAAATTGTTATGTATATTTCAAATTAGAAAGAAAGTATTATTATTTAAAGATTATAACGATTGCATTTATTAATTAAATAAGTTCAGCTCAAAATTGATGCTTCCTTCACTTCCAACTATTTATTTACATTTTTTTAAACTTTCAAAATTTGACTTATAGTCTAATTGTTTATTTTAGTAATTTACTTTTCTGCACAAGTAACATTCATTTGATTTTTATATTACATCCTCAGCACACTGCTAACAGATGCCTCCATGGCGACATGGTACAAAAACGATATTGGGTGTATTTTCATAGCAAACAAGACACTTTTCTTAATTCACACTTGATTCCCCATCAGATTTAATAGATTTAATAGATCGAACTGGTTCCTCTTCTTATTCCTATTTTGATACAGTAACTGGGGTTTCTTCTCGTTTTACTTTGACTAAGTTATAATAAGATATTTAATTACCATTATCAGTAATAGCAGGTTTTTATATTTCTAAATCAACGTCATCTTATTTTTTATGTATAATCATAGAATTGCTAGCAACTGGTTTTTATAGTATTTTCTTCCAGGTTTCCTTCATCGTGGAACCGTGAAGATTGGATCGACCAGATTCTAACTCTGGATGAGACTTTTGTCTTTTTTTTTTGAATTCAAAAGAAGCTTTGTCAAGAACGGCAAAGTAAGTACAAGATAATTTGATCAAATATAAAGGGATTCCCAATTTAACGAATTCTAATTTCTTTGGTTAATGTGGGGAATTAAGTTATCTAGAATTCGGAGATTATACTGTTTGTTATTGATCAACATCATTTTAATCTGAGATTCCTTAAACATCTTTTAAGTAAGCTCTAATCATTAATAACAAAGAACCTTACTTAATTTATTTGTAGAAACAAAGAGTGAAGATGAGAAGAAATAACGAAAACAAAGTGATTACCACTATGTATTTAGCAGTTTCAGTAATGGTAATTAATTGATTTTCCTCGTAAAATTCAGCTGTTCTCAAAATGAACAAAAAAGGAAATAAAGTAAATCCTATTAGCATAATAAATATCCATAAATTGCCTGCCACTAAAGATTACAGATTATATTTACAGTAATGGCATTGTTATTTCTTTTTAATGATGTTAACCAAGGTTTCAATACAACTAACCAATGAAATGAATAATAATAGTGCGCAAACTACAAGGAACACCCACAACAATAGAAAGATCTGGATCCACGACCAAGAGATCTTTGATTCCCATTTAAGTGTAATCAGCAGGAGTTAGAGACAGCACATTGTCTTTAGGAATTGTAAAATCTCACAATATATGCAATTATATTACTAAAGCAGTGCTAGTCTTAGTCGGAGTCTTTATCTTTTAGACTAGTTTCATGATTAAAAGCAATGATGAAACCGCTAACATCATAATTGCGATAAAGTAGATCTTGAATGCTTGAACTTCATAGTAAAAGACAATGAAGATCTATTAAAACAATGAAGCATACTTTAAAAAAGAATAGAAACATTGTTTCTATGAGTTACCAAATGCAATCATCTCCTTTTCTGTAGTTGTAGTATATCAGAATAAAAATAGTTATTAAGTCCTATATCCACAATTACAGGAGCACGTAGCGATGACTATATTTCCAGTGCATATAAGTAAAATAATTAACAAAAAATGCCTATAGGAATAGGTTGAACATGAGAGACTTGATCATTTAAGCGTGACAAGAGATTACCTAATTTGTATTTTGAATACCTTCTCATCAGTTAGTGTAAGAATGCTGTTTGAATAATCTGGTTCTCTGTTTTGCGCTTATCTCGATTGTCTATATTCATTTTAAAAACTGCATACAATTCCCTAAAGAGGGGTAGATTTTAACTAAATGTTGGAGATAAAAAATTTCGTCTTTGTGTTGAAACTTATTGATCGTCTTCAATCTGAATTTAGGAAGGTCTCATTCTAACCGACCCCAATTATGATTCTGGCATTTAGCTACCATTCAAAATATTTATTACATCATAGTTATTGAGATAATATAGTTTATTAATCAATAAAAATTCAAAATACCAATTTATTTCTCATTCACTTGATCATATCTAAATTTCCAAGATTAAATCATATGATATTCAATTAATCCCCCCAAAATTCTACGGACAAGATTATTATTATTAATCTAATTCATAAATACCAAAACAATCATAATAACACCTTTAAACTGGTTTCAATCGCAGATCTACCACCATAAATTTCAGTTCTTAATGATTGTTCCCCAATAACAGTTTTCAAATGCCATTAGAATATTTACTTAGGCTCTTCTTATATATTAGAATTTCAATTTGCCAAATTTAATTGCCAATATTTGTCCAGCCATTTTTGTTTGTCCAAAACAAATTCTTAAAACTTATGAAGCTTATGATAGAAATATTCGTATTTTTCGTAGATATAGTAGTAAAGTAAATATTATTTGAATTTCCAATAATCTATTAATTTTGGATTAGATCTCACTAAAATATATTATCATTACTGACTAAATTCTAGATTAATGAATGATGAATGTAATTTAATAAAGCAAATCTAATGTTTCATGATATATCGATAAATTAATATGTAGCAACATTCAATTTGCACATTCAACTTATTTTCATTTACATCTAAAATCAAAAATGAATACCAGTAATAATATATAATGATGATGAATTATTTCAACATTGATATCTATAAATTTATGGGATATATATATTAATAGTATATAAAACAAAAAAGGGATTTTTAAATGTGTATTTTTAGAATAGTTTGAATTTGTTATCTCCAAATTGATAATAATATAATTAATGATTAAATAGCAGATCAAGGACTATAAAATACCATTAAGTAAGAGTGATGATCTATTGTTTGTACATGGAGTAGATCAAGAAAAGCAATAAAATTTACATGAATCTCAATTACGAAAAAGTAGTTTACATGACTTTGTATTGTAGATGCCAAAGGAATAATAAAATAGAAGGAACTCCCATCATTCAATAACTTTCAATAATGAGAATTAGAAAGTGAAGTTGCTGTATGTATTTATTTTTTAAAATTTCAGTCATACAAAGAAAAAAATACTAACTTAGATTGCTTAGTATGGATATAATGCTTATATGGCAGAGTATATAATATAGAAATAGAAAATATCTTTGGATTAAGATTATTAGGTTGTTTTGGATTTGGTGATTGAAAAAATACATTAGTTTGAAGAATAATATAAATCCTGCTCTGGATTACAATTACAGAAAACTTCTTACAAATAGGTTGTTCCAATTTCAAATGATGATTAACAATAAATAGACTAATTTATAGTTGAAGAGACTAGATAAGAGTAAGAGAGAGATGATTAAGCTAATAATGATTGTTGTGGGATTTGCTTGGGCGAGTACAAGAATAAATAGAAAGCCTTGAATTGCAGACATGAGTTCTGTTGTGAGTGTTTACAAAGCTACTTGGAGAATAAAATAAACAATGGTTAAGTATTGGAAATTGAATGTCCTCAACAAGGATGCGACAATTATTTTAATGATGATGCCATAAAGAGTTTAATAAACGACGAATATTATCAGAAGTTTGAAAAGTTTAAGAGACAAAAATTGTTAGACAGAGATGACACTATTAGATGGTGTATCAGAACAGGATGTGACAAATACATCAAGGGAAAGAGTATGTTTAGCAATACTATAAAATGTGAGTGCGGATAGGAGATGTGTTATGAGTGCAGAAGGGAAGATCATCCAGGGATGACATGTGAAGTAAGGATTTGAGATTAGCAATAGGAAGCATTAGACAAATATTACGAATTAACATTGAAATAATTGGTGATCCAACGTTGTCCAAAATGCAAGGCCCCGATTCAGAAGAAGGAAGGGTGCAATCATATGACATGTTATCAATGCAGATTTTAATTCTGCTGGTTATGCAGAGCAAGGTACACCAGAATGCATTTTGATTCAGACAATTGCTTTGGATGTCCAGGTAATAGAGTTAACTTTATAGAGAGATAAGCAATTTTCTAATGACGAGCCACATTCTCGACCAAGATGGAAGAAGTATGGGGGGATCATTTTCGAATTGTTTGCCACCGTACTTATTCTACCCATAATTCCATTCATCTTGATTTATTATAGCGTAATGGCTCCGCTGAAATTGGTCAAGCATTTTAATCGACAATGCTATAGACAATTGGATGATGGAGATAAAATGTGCTTGCTCCTACTCGGAATATTCTTTTTTCCTGTGATCATGGTGCTCTTGATTTGTCCAGGGCTACTTCTGCTGTTGGCGTACAAGATAAAATATGATTGATTATAATTAAATCGTACTCACATTACACATTGCTTCGATTGGCAGTGATCTTATAATTATCAAAAGGAAAATGTTAAAATTAACAGAAATTATGGATTCGACTTGCAATTTTTGTGAGTACCAATATGTACATAAAACACTAAATTAGGACTTTGCAGTCATCATCAAAAAAGCACTCTATGAAAAGTATTCGTCTTCGCAGAATTACACTTACATTCGAATCATCAATGATCTAATCTTCGCCCGTCGAAGTCGAATCACCAATACATTCAAAGACTACCTCTTTTGGGATTACAACGATGAGTATATGGAGAACTACTTCCATTCTCCCAACGATGTACTCTTCGATACTATCAATTCCAATGTATTGGTTGTAACTTAAAATAGACGATTAGTCCCAAAAATTTGTGCCCCGCATATTTCATACTCCCATTGCCAAAACCATGGATACTTACTACAATCCCAAAATTCGATAATCTCGAAAATACTCCAACATCAATTCCATTAGCGTTTCAAAAATACTACAGAGCAGTCTACTCTAAAAGTACCCTCTTCATTAATATTTCAAGATAACAACAATACAGTTCACAAGGGTCCATCTTTTTTATCAAAAACCAACTAAATGATATTGTCACCAATAGTTCATTGTCTTTTCAAACTGTCAATAAGTACTCATTATAATTATCCTAGTAAGTAGGAGGTCGGAGTCTAACTCAGATTGATCTATTAGAAATTCTGTGACAGAAGACAGGAAACCAAAAAGTAGAAACAAAGAAAGAAAAGTTAAGCACATTCCATTGACAAGGAAACTCAAACTCAAGGCTTCCAATTCATACCTATCATTTATCACAAAGATAAGCAATTTCTATAAAAGATCATCAAGTAACAAAAGGAAAAAGAGTCAACACAAATTTAGTTTCAAAAATTGAACAAATAAAATAAATCATCCAGATATAGAAGTAGTGTGGAAATCAGTAACAACAGATATGGTTCTGCATCTAAGATATCACAATAATCAACTGCTAGAGTCTATGAATCCAATGCTTCAAGTAGATATAATTCGACTGCTACTTAATAAAAGATTATTCGATCCTAGCGTACAAAATCTTAAACACAAGATTCAAATAACATAACTAAGGCATTAGAAAGTTAATTCAATAATTAAGTTGATATTAAGTAAACATTAAAGAGGTTTGATAGTGGAATTAAATAACAAAAAGTTAAATGAACTTCCTTTTATATATTTTAATATATTGTTAACTATATTTTTATTTAATGTATTCATTTAAGTTTAGCATCCAAAACAAGGTTTATGTATAAGAAACTATACTTCTATATTTTAATTTATTCATGAAGCATGATTCTGTTTTTATTTAAATTATTGATATGACAATCGATTTATATCAAAATCATGTTAAGTAAATATTTGAATGCATTATTGCCATTCTTCTATGTATAAACATACAAACATATATTACTATTAATGAAATTAAAATTATTTTGATGCAATACCATAATTGCAATATTAAAAATACAAAATGTAATAACCATCTTAACTATAATAATCCTCATGGTCAAATAATGACGAAGTAACTGTACTATAATTTAGAATGACTTAGAACAAAATGCAGATGGCAGCTAAAGCAAACATTAAGAAGGATCAAGAAAAAAGAAGAAGCATGATGAGCATAAGCAATTTGAAGAAAGATTGAAAAATATTCCTGTTGGGTAAAAGCCTGATCCAAAAGCATATCCAGAAGAATGGATTAACAAGTGGAGATAACTGCTGCTAAAATAACAAAATAAGAAATGACATATAATAAATTATATAAATATGGGTTGTTGCTAAACTAATCCTTATGATTATTTTTACATTTCTTAAACATGAACTCAGAAAATAAAAGTGGAACTCAGTTAATACCTATTCACATGGCTTAATACGAATCAAATTATCATATAGAAAAGAAAACTAAGACTCTAAATTGATATTTTCACGCTAAACCAGAGCAAGTTTAAAAATGGATCATGATACAAAACAATACGAAAGTGAAAAATAAGAAAACTAATAAAGTTATTCTTAAAATTAAATTGGCGTAGATTATTCAATCAAAGAATAATAATTGGATATATTAGCTATGAATAAGTGTACTTAGTCATTTATCACTATAATATTGAATATTAATTACTTTTAGTAATATGAATCAAAAAGCAATGTGTAAAGAGTTAAAGCCATCTTACTTTCTAAAATATAGGTAGATAAAATTATTAAAGGATTTGAATAACCCTCATAGACTTAGATAGTTCTCTGAAAAGATACCAGATATACACGTTAAATAAGCAGCAAGTTATAATAGTATGAAACAAGATTTAGAATAATATGAAAATAGAAATAGTGTTTCCTCACTAACAGATTCAATTTATACTTGAAAGTTTTAAAAAACAAATAGCATAATTAGATATATTCTTTTATCAAATATTAAAGAATTTTGAAAAATGAATTGATACTTATTCTAAAATTCGATTGGATTAGAGAAAGTTGGGATATAGCCATTAGATAATATTGTTTAAAAGTGATTGAAATATTATTTATCACCAAATCAAAATTAATGAGGCTCTCCTTATGTTGGTAACAATCCAAATCTTTTCTTGAGTTCCACTCTGTATTTCTAATTAACATCATCAGGACTAAATCTTGCTGATTAATAGATCATTGTTAATACCAGGATGTGCATTAAATGTGTATGAACCATCATCAAGTGTATTCTTCAAGGTGTAGACTCGCTTGCCTTCCTCATTCAAATAATACCTCAAATGCATTTTTTATTAATTGTTTATTATAAAATAGGGTTTGTTATGTATATAAGTATAAAGTATGATAACTAAAAGATATTAATTAATTATTAATGGAAAAGACTAAGGAACAGATCTAAGAATACTTCAATATTTTTGATAAAGATGGAAGCGGCTCAATTGACAAGGAGGAAATTAAGGAATTGGCCTTAAATGTAGGCCTTTAATGGAACGACTAGAAGTTGAATAAGGTTAGAATTCTTAATATTTTAGATCATATAAGCACTTGACACAAATGGAGACGGCAAGATTTCATTTGATGAGTTTTATGAATACTTCTTATATGGAGAACAGAAGCAAATGGATAAATTGATATAGAAGAAATTTAAACATATTAAAAATGTTAAGAATCTCCATAAAAAGTTGAATCAAGAATATGGTATCATTTTTTTATATAATTTAATAGCACATATCTTTAACAAGAATAATGATGAAGGAAAATCCTAGTGTTCCATATCATTGAATGTTGGTGAGAAATCTCAAGCCAAATCAGCGTTGGAATTTGCAGTGAGAGTTGGGGAAGACAATAAGAATTTTTCATAATCTCTTTTGAAGAACTTCCCATATGCAGGTGACCATGTAAGTTTAATATCTAATTAAGATTGTTTCAATTGTTTTTGGATTTAAATGTTAAAATTCTGATGCAGTCCAAGAGAAATTTGAAGCATTTTTTGAAGGCATAATTGATTTGGCTTTAAACATGATTCCAGAGGATATCTCATAGAAGATAGCAGTATTCAAAAATGATTTAAAAATTGAATACAAAGCTTTACCAGAGGAATTATTGGTTAGATTCTATATGAATAATGAATTAACAGAGAATGTTCTGGTTGCTTATAGATTGATCTCAGGAATGTTTATCCAAGAGAACAGCTCAATATTTGCCAATTTGAAGCTTTGTATGATTTAAGATTGATAATTAGAATTCGTTGCAGGATTAGCAGATATTGGTGCAACACCAAATGAGAACATTATTAACTGGGTAGCCAAAGGATTCTCAGCAAGTTTCGATGCAACAGCTTCAAGTGATCTTGTAATTTATTTTGTTTTACTATGACAGATCGAATATGCTAGATAAGGACACTATGCTGCAATTGGAAAATACTTTGAGTCATACAAAGTCAAAGTCTTAGAATAATTAACACCATTGACATTGATGAACAATGCAAGATTGCAATTCAATTTCTAGTCATATGAATAATTTGTCTAGGAAATGTAATTGCCAGAATTAAATGAAGTCAATTTGTCAGTTGCTGTCGATCAAGCTAAAGGAGCTAATGTCAATGAATTGATTGGTGGAATTCCATTTGTTGGTGAACTATTGGATATTTTGAGAGTAGAAGGAAATGGTAATTGAGCAATTCTAATTGTAGGATAAATTTAATTGGCTGTGATTTCACAAGAAGCCTCAGTGGCTATAACAGCATCAGGAGAAGGTGCCGCCTTGATTTGGGAGAAGCTAATTTGATTGAATTATATTGAAAAAATCAAACAGAGCATTTATACATATTATATAATTCCAAAGACGTGTACATAGATAATTTACTATAATTAATATATATCAGACTCCTTCAGTCGGAGTTTCTGTTCCCCCTGATCTAAGTTTGCTAAATATATGTAAGAGCACGACAATTCCCAAATATACAAGACTGATTATTAATACGGTATTGGGTTGAACTTTAAGAGATGAGACATCACCTGAATAGAAATTTAATCCCGATTAACCTCCAGTTTCAGATGATTTTGATGCTAGATAATCTTTAGACAATAATCTTACGACTCTTGCCACCTCCTTGTCTTCTTTTTAATGCCTCCTTTATTAAATCTTTTTTCTCAGACATTTTGTTATTTTATTATTATATTTAGTTTGCACGTTGTTTAATTAATAAATGTATTAGAAATCATCATTAAAAAAACAGAATAATGATATACCAGTAAGTATAAATTAATTAAGTAGGATCATTACCATTTAGATGAAAATTAAGAACAAGATTACAATTCAGTTTGCGGTTATAATTCATATGGAGTATTTTAAAATCTGATTGCTTAGATTCCTTAATACCATTAGTTGCCAATCAATGTATATATGATTCTGCCCCAAAACTATTAAGAAAACTTTGACACTAATATCCCGTATATGCAATATCAACCTTAGCCCTAGACTCCAATCAGATTCGAACATCAGCCTTCAAAATAAATCAAAGCTAAGAAATTATATAAGAGTAATTTTAAATTGTTATACTAGAGAAACAAGCCACAATTATTACACAATCACAATAATCAGTCTAATAACAATTTTAGAGAACAGATGAATCAGAACATGAAATCTGGCCATAAGCCAATTTCGAAATAGATTAAAATGAAAATGAAAAAAAATAATTATTCCAACAAACTTTGACTGGATTTGTTTTGAAGTTATTTGAAGCTCATTAAAATACAACACTAAGTGAAAGATATATTGTGGAACAAGTACGTTCAAATTTATGCAAATTGAAAAGATTAGATGGCAGCAAATATAAAGGGAATTTGTACAAAACAGTTAAAGGAAGTTTAACATCAAATGGAATTTTTAAAGTTGAGTAAAAGAAAGAAAATGAATCATATTGGATTGTTTGCTAATCTGCTGCAGATGAATTTCAAAAAAGAACAATCGAACGAATTTAGACTACAGATAAAAAAAAGCCATCTAAAAAAATGAAATTGCAAGATGACTCTTAATAAAATAAGGAGATCCAAGATCACATTAAATACGAGTTTGCACATGCATATGGATTATTAAATGGATTTTTAGAAACATAACCAAGTCTAAAGACATTTATCGAATAAATAGATTAGAATGATCTGGAGAGGAATAGAAACCTAAGAAATTACAATTTGGATCTTGTATAAAATGGTATCAAGGAATGCTAAGACTTTTTTGATGAATTGATAAAGAAATAAAAAAATGAAATTATGTAAAATTGAGAAGAAAGTCATTTCATTTTTTAATTAATATCATTCTAAACTCTAATCTTATCTCTTCATTCTTTTGTATTCTTTTCTATTTTTATGCACTAAAATAAATGAAAAAATTATTCAATAACAGCGTAATTTAATAAATAAATATTTACAAATTTGAGTTTGATTTATCAATAGTTCATTTACAAAGGAGTTTTTAAAGAATTTTTGGATTAGTTCCTATTAGGGGATTACAATTCTATCCCAATTTAGCTTGTTTCTAAATTTAAACCAAAAATATTTAGATATAAGGATATTTATAAAGAAGGTTTTAGGATATGACAATAGTGTTTATATTATTAAAGGGTTTGGTTTGAATAAAAAAACATTAGTAATCTAAATAGATTATTTTATAAATAATGCATTTTGAGAAAATAAAGTAATAATCATATAACAGGGATATTTTTTAAACTTTTAGATAATCTCTTTACAGCCTTGAGTACTAAAAGGGCTGTTTTAATCTAGAAAGATTAAGATCAATATAAATACTCTGGCAGGTTTACGGATAAAATTTTACAATTTTTTGGTTCTTCTGTCCAACCTAGAGATTCTTTACTCTTCATAATTTAATAAATTTCTATTTTAAGTTTTACTGAAGAAATTAGTGATTGCTACAGCTTCTAAGTCATAACAATAATATTGTGCATAAGCAATGAGTTCTTCTTCACCGAATGTTTAAGAGTTTAAGGATACATCAGTCATAATTTTGGCTTTCTATTTTTAATATTGGGGTATAATTTTAGAAATATTGCTTTCTGGATAATAGATATGATATTCATGATATTTTTCAAAATTAGGGATGGATGAGAATTCTTTCCATTCCTTTTTGCGTGACAATGATATCTTCTTATGGAAATCTTCTAAATATTTATTTATTCTGTCCAAAGCCACTTTATCAATTTGATCGTCCTCTGATCCACATGAAATAGTTAGTTTTCCCATAGGATCACGTCGAATAATTGTTGTAACCTTGGCTGCAGTTCTGATTTTGCGACCTATGGATTCAGTTTTAAGACAACTATTGTCACTTTTACGATGTCTCAATCTTACTGATGATTTGAATCTGCGATCAAAATTGTCTAATCTATTGATTTGATTAATAGCATTATAATCATCTTCCTCAGTCTTTATACTTTGGACTTCCGATTACTCAATACTTATCAACATATGAGATTTATGTTCTTAGTAATATTGTATCTTCTTTTCAGTGTTCATGAACTTATCTTAAATACGAGAGATGAGATTGTGATGAAATCGAGCATTGTAATCCAACCGGTCCTTTCTTACAAAGGAAGACTATTAGACATGTTTTACTTATTATAAGAAAGCTAAATAATGTGATGCCTATCTAATATCAATCAATTAATTTACACTTAGAAGTGCAATGATGGACAATCTCTGGCAATATGATCATCCATCTAACACATATAACATCTTATGCTTATTGGGCTATAATCTTTATCAAAGACTATTTTGTGTCTGATTTTAAAGTAAGTTTGAACGTCATTACTATATGATCTTGCTAATTTCAGAAAATCAATTGAATTTATTATGAAAATATTACAGAAATCTACACTCTTAGCACTAGCAGTTCGCTTTTGAGCAGAATAGAAACTGATTTCTCCAAAGAATTCATTCTTGCCTTTCTTATCAACAGAGATATTTGTTTTCTGGAAATAAATGTCCACTTCTCCAGATTGTATCATGAATATGTCATATGATTCATATTCAGATTCATCAAAAATGATTTCCTAAGGACAGAACACTTTCTCCTTCATTATGGGCATCACTTACAATACCAAGAAGTCGTAGGAATGATTTGACCAAAAGATATCCAAATAACCAAATAATTTACCATTCACCTATTCTTACAACTCTTTTGATAAGTCCACTGACAAAGCTCCAGTAATCTATTATAACACCACTCCTCCGTTCCTATCCCACACATATTCCAAATACTTTCTAATTTTATTCTGAAGTGTCTCTGGAATCTTGGCTTTTTTCATATATTTATTTACTTAACTTAACTTATCCTTAGTTTGACTTGACTTTTCACTTATTTTTTACAATGCAAACCCAATTGAATTCATTGTGAATGCAAAACCACCACAAGCAATCAATAACAAAAAAATACCTAGAAATCTTTCAGTTGGATTTAATGGACTTATATCTCCATATCCAACTGTTGTCATTGTTGTCACTCCCCAATACAATGAATTTATGTACCTTATATACCAATCCTTATTATATAAATCCCCCAACCATGAATTATTCTTATCCTCCTATTATGCAGTAAAATGAAATATGCAACCCAAAAGGTGTGCGAAAAATAACACAAACAAAAACAATTTGCCAAATGTTAATATTGCTGCCAATATTGAATTCAATTAGAGTATCTCATTAAATTTATCCATTATCTTCTTCAATTTGGCCAATCTCAGTAATTTTAATATCTTTATGAATCTCAAAAACTTCAGCAATCTTAACAGTTTTGCACTCTAGATGTAATTTGATGACTCATCCAATATTATATCATATGGGAATGTAGTTGTAAAGTCAACCCAAAACCAAAATTGAACATAATCCTTTATTATCGCATTCCTATTCATCTTTAATAGACCGTCCTCAAAAATCCCAGTGTTGAAATTCAAGATAATGTCAAATGCAAATATTCCTGTTGAAACTCTTGAAAATTCCACACTCACATCAATCTCAAAACTTATTTATAAAGGAATACTAATCATCTCATACATCACTAATCCAAGACATAATAAATCCCACATCATCTTCACTGACCCATCAGGACTTAAAATATAAGGTTTTTCTATAGTACATCCTTTGATCATCTTTTTCAATAATCCTCTTAAACGCAATTAAAATTTCACCCAGTTAAATTCCACATATGACAATGCACTTGATCTTCTCTAAACCAAAATCAATCCCATGCTCTTTCTCCAATTCAGTTTTTTCTTCGTCTTCTGCAGCACCTTAAATTCCTTCTTCTATTCCTTAATCTCCTCTTCATCTGAGTTCTCACTCAACACCAACTTGTCTCCTAAGAAATGATATTCCTTGCCTTCCAAAACCTAAAAACTTTGGTTGTGAGCCTACTCTATATACTGTTTATGAAACATATGTATTTAATTTATATATATTAATTACAGAATACAGTTTTAACTAAACAATCTACCTTTTAAAAACTATATAGCAATTTTGATGTCTATATTTATTAAAAAATAAATCAACTCAAAATAATTGTTTATAATACTTTGTACTTTGATAATATCAAAAGTCATTCCTATTGATTCTAATTCATTTTTTGAAAATATTAGAGTTATTAATAATAATTGAGTGCCTATTAATTCCATTAATCCTGTGGCTAAATAGATTATAAGAAAGGAAACTACTGCTACTAATTCAAAGAGGACTATTATAATTAAGGAGAAATGATCTATTGTGGTTATTAATACATCATCATGGCTTATTATAAGAGCATAGCTTAGTATTATTGAAATTAAACTGGAGATTAGAATTATTGTTATTGTTATTGCTATTATTATTAAAACAATTAATATTATTATGTCATCATTTGTTATTATTAAAGATATTATTAATATTGAATTGAAGTTTAATTCATCCTTTATTGTTATTCATATATTTATTGAAGCTATTTATTCTTTTCTTACAATTTAGAGGGCTTATTATTTTCAGCAGCATTGACTTTTTAAGCAAAACGCTTAACGTTGTAATTAGCAAGAGAAAATTTTAAGACGATTTGACCATGATGATTGAGAAAATGGCTATCATGCAATCTGTTTAATAAGGCAATGAATTCATTTCTATAGTCCTAAGATAAATATTCATAAAGTCTCTATATTGGATAATTAGCAAATTAATCATTCACTAATTTTCGAAATGAACTATAAATATTAAAGTAAAATCGTACCTTTCAGAAACTGAAACTTCCTCTTCCCAAAGTTTTTGTCTCCATTGTGTTCCTGCATAAACTATTGCCTTTTCTGCCACATTACTACCATACTTATCCAGGGACATTGCGACAAAATCTTTGATTAGGTAATTATTCAAGAGTAATCTTTTGTGATTCTCTTAACCTTTTTCCAATATTTACTAAATGATATAATTAGCATATTGTCTTCTTATCAAACATGAGGAATTTTTGATAGTTCTAATAATGATGTCATTTGTGATAGATTTAGTATTTGGATCGATAAGTTTAGGAAATATATCGATTATTTTATTGACAATGAGGCATCCGTATTAATCAGTTGATAATTCCAAGGAGTATTAATTTGGATTTAAAATCTAGTATATTATAATTAATTTACATATTTATCGAATATTTTTACAAGAGATTCTAAATCCTTCTCATCCAAAACATCTAAACTTTTAGTGAATATTTGATTTCCAATTTTATCTGTGTATAATCTTCTTGTAAAATTGTTTTCTTCCAAAATAAAATTAATGTATTTTTAAAAATGAGGCTGAGATTCTTAAGAATACAAGGACATAACCTCTAATCCCTTTTGCATCACCTTACAAGCATGAAGATCAACTACTAGTTTCTTAATCGAATGAAAAATTTAGTCTAGGATTATGTTTCTACAATTTGTTGGCCCTAATTTATTTATAATAAATACCAAATTCGATAATTTTTTCCAGTATGTAATGCATATATTTGTCTAAACTTAGATGTATAATATTGTTTCTAATATAGGTGTTAAATATGAATTCCCTTTCTTTTATATTGGCCTGCTCATATTCCGATTACATTTTTCTGGAGTTCCTTGTCAGTTTTTCGTGACTCAAATATGAAGACCTAAGTTTATTAATTTTGATCTTGTACATATCAGCAGAGAAGGCTTGAATCAATGATGGACGATAATTGTCAGTAAGCAACACATTCTAGAGTTGTTTATTCAATGAATTGAATTCATCATCTACATAATATTGAGATTTTACCATCTTGGTTAAGTTGATCCTCAAAAACTTAAGAACAGAAGACCTTAGAGGTATTGGTATTATCTAATAACCCTGGGGTTGCAGTAGATTCACTTTTGCTTGGGAAGCATTAATGAAATTCATCCTGGTCTGAATTAAATTCGATTGGGATTGGATTTGACATTATTTTATTTAACATTTAATAATTAATGAAAAATGGCATCATCTATTTTAGAATTAATTGACACAATATTTAAAATATTTCTTTATATAAAATCTAATATTTAAATTGCATTTCCAAAATTGAACACATCATTAACTTTTTTACAATATCTGATGTCTAACTTATATAATTTAAATATTAAGAAATCCATCATCTATAGATTATATCAACTGAAGATGATCAGGATAACTAATATTTTCATGAAAATCAAAAAGACTTTATTATTCGTTTTCTCAAATCAATTTTGATTGTCAATCTAAAATAGGCAAATACTCCTATTTTGGACGAAGAAAACTAAATTATATATGTTCTTAAACTAAAAGAACAAAAGATCAGCCTGATTTTAGGCAACCTCTGAATACACCTCCTTTCCTATATCAAATAGCAAATTGGAGAGAATCATCAAATTAAACTTCACTCAAAAGTTGCTCTTTGCAAAAGTGTAATCACTTAAATAATTAATGATTCCTACCCCCAATCTAAAATTCAGAAACAATTGGAACATTGTTAAGCATGATGCCTCTCATAGGTGGGTTAGCAAAGAGTTTATCAAATTTGAAGACCATACACTTCTATAAACTTTAGTAGAGAAACAATGACTTACCTTCATCGCCTAGTGTACTTAATTAGACTTAAGAATTAGTTAATTCAAATTAATTATCATAAGTTATATCTCTTAACATATTGGAGACCTAAATACTACTTAAAAACTATATTTTACATATAATGGCATTCCTAATAATTCCTTCACCGTTTTTCCTTTGATTTAAGTTCGTAAATTTATAAGTTTGTTAGTTAGTCGTTATTGTTCGATATTTTTAATTCCATAAACAGAATAATTGAAATCATCAAAAGAAAAATATGGAAAAAATATTCTTTTTTTTTGTAAAGTTTTAATATATAATCTATTTGTCTAATTGTTAGAAGTGAGTGATATTGAATTATTAAAACAAAATAGATGAATACTTAAAAAATACTAAAATTTTTAACAATGATAATCTATCATTAATTAAATATCAAATATCAGAAATCAGACTTCATTGAAGATCTTAGAGTTAATAATAATACAATACTATCAAATTGTCAATCAAATATTCTATCTTTCATCAAAATGGTTCTTTCATTTAATTATTTACTCATTTACTTAATTTCGAACATTTGCTGAACTTAATTGAATAATAAAATTATTTACCTACATCCCCTCATGAATATAAACAGCCATCATTCTCTGTGAATTTTCTTTTATAATGAGATCATCCTTAATTACTTTTTCATTATTGTATTATTGTATTATTCTCTTTAAATTCTACTATGTATATTAATCATTCAATTTGAATTCATCAACCTTTCCTTAATTTTGTTAAAAATAAAGTCTTCGTTAGAATCCACTTTGATTAATCAATTAAATTCCTTAGTTTGGGAATTGGTTGCATTTATTAAATGGCTATTTCATCATATTTTTTATTCAAAATCTGAACTAAATTTATCATTTAATTTTCATTTCAATTATCATTATTTTTTCCTTAACTTAATTTACTTTTTAGCATCTTCTAAATAATTCTTAAAGGACTAGATTTACGTAATTTATAATAATTAAATGGGTAATGCAAGTACTTGTTGTTCACATCCTATAGTACAAAATAAGGATACTTTGATTCCCTTCCAGAAGAATATGTTAGTCAATGAAGACTGTGACGTTCATGAATGGGAAGCAGATGATTTTGTAAAGATTGGTCTTTGTAAATCAATTAATCATATTTGATTCAGAAAGTCACCCAGTCAAAGAACACAAGCTTTTTGATTAGCCTTCTGTTATTAGGAGAATGGAGAGTGTCGAGGCACCTAAATTGGGTTAACGATTGGATGCATTTCCTGAGATTGAAAATTAAATAGTCCGGACTGTCCTAAATCAATTGCCTACACTTATAATACCACAGGATTTGGAGAGAGGTGAAGAAAATCCGCCTATTAAATTTGACAACGATTTCATTTATCATGGAGAATGGAAGGATAGCCAAAAACATGGGGTTGGAAAATTGTTGTGGCCAGATGGCAGCTATTATGAAGGTGGATTTGTTAATAATGAAACATCTGGGTTTGGAAGATTAATTCATTCTTTTGGAGATTATTACGAAGGAAGTTGGAAACACGACTAAGCTAATGGCTACGGTAAGTACCACAGATACAGAAATTAAGCTACCTATGAAGGGAACTGGGTTAATGATAAATAGTAAGGATAAGGAAAAGAAACATGGCAAGATGGATCTTCTTATGAAGGAGAATATTTAAATGGAAAAAAATAAGGAAGAGGAATGTTTAAATGGGGCAATGGCAATATGTATTTAGGAGACTTCAAAAATAATAAAATGGATGGACATGGAGTTTATTATTGGAAGAGTGGTAAGGTATATGATGGTGAATGGAAAGAAAATAGAATGGATGGAGAAGGAGTAAGTTAATTAATTATATATTTCATAGTCATTCAATTGGCCAGATGGTAGAAAATACAAAGGAGGATATAAGAATGATCTTAAGGAAGGTTACGGAATATTTGAATGGTCTGATGGGCGTTATTACAAAGGAGAATGGAAACAAGGCAAATAGCATGGTAAGGGAGTTCTCAGGATGGATTAATCGAAAGAAATAACTGCTGAATGGGTCAATGGCAAAATGCTCACGGATAAATAAATTGAGTAATAAGCTACAGGTTCATGATACTTTTTATATAAAATCATTAAGAAAATCAATTATTATTGAATTCTTAACCTTATGCCTCAAAATTCGAATAATTATCTTTATAAATATTATTATAATACACTTCATGCCAAGTTACTCTATTCAGATTAGGGTCAGTTAAATCAAATTTAAAAGATATACAAATTATAAATAATACTGAATAAATTTCATATTGAAATCATAAAGATAAAAAATAGCAATTAATTATAATATGATTTTTATAGTTTAAATGCTCTCATCGATAAATTTAAAGAGCATTGATCAATAAATTAGTTGTTGTTAATTTCCATCTTACTAATTTATAAAGATCTTAAATTCAGTAAAGTGGATGATCTTGAGAAAGCATAAGCTCAGATACTTCTAATTATATATTTGAGCTTTATTCTACTAATATTAATCAAAAAAAAATTTAAAGTTAAGTTTAGATATCATTTATTATCTAATTTAAGCATTTCTTTTATAAATAAACTTTCTTGAATGCTAAGCATATATCAATAATATTTAAAAATTTATAATTTTCATACTATTAGAGCTGCAAATTTATATAAAGTAAAATTAATTATAAGTAAGTAAAATGTATTAAGGAGATTTCTTTAAAGTTGTGGGAAGAAAAAAAAATTGCATCTCTAATAAAGTATGAATATATCAATTTATCATTTATATTAATCAGAGTTAAAAATGATATGCATTTTTTTGTGATTGTGATAATTGTTATTGTTAACATACACTTTCTGAATAAAAGGAATTGATCTTCAACAAAAAATAATATGTATGTTTCAAAAAGGAATTTTTATTAGCCTTAATAATGATAAATTTTTATATTAAGAAATATAATTAGTATAATATCCAAATGATGTGAATTTATATAAACTTTAAGTTGATGCACATTTTATAAAGATGAAAGAGGAGTATAAAATTATAGGGAGTGATTTTAATTATTTTTCAAATTTAAAGTGATTCTTCGAATATTCTGTGATAATATTAATTTATTCTAAACATAATATATAAATATGGTTAATCAACTAATAATATATAGGGCAGTCATAGCAGGTAGTTTGGGAGTTGGCTACTTCCTCTATAGAAAGATGTTGTCAGCAACTATGATCAATCATAATTTGTTATTAAATTAGTCTCAAACTAATGATCTATATTATAGAAACTATGCTCAAGGAGCAAACAATGCTATCATTGCAGGTCATAGTGTTAATAGATAAGAAGATATAAACAAGAGAAAGAAAGTGCTAATTATTGGTGCAGGTATTATTGGAATCGCATAATCCTTAAAATTACTATCAGAAGGTTATAGTGTGATCTTAGTAGACAAGGATTAGGATATAGCTTAATAGGCTAGTTATTACAATGGATGTGTTTATGTACCGGAATCTGTGAAGACTATGATCAATACAGCAAATATGTGGACTATGATTAAGAATATTTTTAAGAATCCTGAAGACACTACATTAAGATTTAATGTGAATGCTTTCTTTGAGAAGTATTTCATGATTTGGAGTTTAAATGCCTTATTAAAAACTACTACCAAGTAACTATGAATTGAATATTAGTTCGAAAGTTCATTCATTAGTTGAACATTAATTACAAATGGGGAGAATCAACATGAGTGAAATGGAAAAGATATAAAAGAATACAAATATATTGGAGGGTTAATTAACTTGTAAGGAACTTTTAGGATTCTATGATTCTGAACCAAGCAAATCTTCTATGATGAAAACCTTAGATAAATTTAATATTAAACATTCTGAAAAATCAAAGTTTTAATCGGGCTATGGCAAAGTGATAGCAGAGAAATTATAGCATTGCATTAAATTTGATGTTGGAAGCAATATAGATACCAGATAGTTATCTGAAAGGATAATTGATTATTGTATTGATAATTATTCTGGCCATTTTTATATATCTACAAATACAAATGTAAAAGGATTTGCACTGGATCCAAAAGGGTAAATAATTGGAGCAATGACCAGCTAAGGAATTATTTTAGCTGATTATTTTGTTATAGCAGGTGCTCATAAGACTAAATACTTAACAGATAAATTGGGAATTAGAGTTCCAATAATGCCTATTAAAGGATGGGCATTAGGAATTAGAGTGCCTAATGATACATTTTTTAAAGAATACACCTTCTTTACTCCTTAATATTTTTCAACTTATGTAAACAATGAAATCAGATTGTCATGTGGAGCTGAAATTGGATCAGATTTTAGTAAGGAGATACCTAGTGAAGAATGGGGAGCTAAAATGGGATTGAAGCATTTTAATTAAGTAATATCTAAGTTAACTCATAGCATTTTGGATTCAATATCAATATGGATGATTGTTATGTTAGACATTGCTATAGACCAATAACTCCTGATGATATTCCCATCATCAGCTAGGTGCCTGTCTTTAACAATGTGTTTATTTCAGCAGGACATGGCTCAAAAGGAATGACTTACTGTTTTGGATCTGCTGAAATTTTGTTTCAGATTTTGAGTGGAATTAAAGAATATCCAGAATATAATATCAATAGATTTTACTTAGTTTGAAAATATAATTAATCAATCGAATAATATCAACTGATAACTCTTTAAAGCATTTCTTAGGCTGTGGTTCTTCCATAATTTGATGCTGGTGATTGTATTATACTATCCTTATTGCTCTGTCTTTACTTAACCTAACTTAATCTTTCAATCAGAGTCTCATATTTTATCACTTTATATTCTGCCAATTCTGGAACATCATAATTTTCTTATAACTACTCCATATCCAACATTAATTCAACTATTGTTTCTTCGACCTAATAAAAATGTTCAATTTGATTGTATAAATCCTTTTCATACATCTAAATGTAATTTAATAAAACATCATTACTCTTTGTACTCATAAAAACGGAACTACAAGTCGTTGATATTTGCGAAATTTCTGAGGCTTCCAAACTTTCTTAGGTTTCATTTAAACATTAATAATCTTTGTCTTCTATTTTTTATTGTGAAATCTATTTAATTAGTCCTCTAATTTATTATTTTGGATTGTATCTTCCCAATACTTAATTTGCCAACTGAAGTTCATCAGGATTTTAATATTACTTTATTTGTAATCTTATACTCTCCTCTTTATGCTGGCTTATAAGATTTTTGAATTATTCAATTCTTTTAGATGACAAATTTTAGAAAATGATAAATTAATAGATATACTAACCAAAAGTGTAATGTAGAATTTACTCATCTATCAAGTATTAGTGGTTTGATGTCATTTCTACAGCGATTTCTGCCAAGACATAGATCTCAGGATCATATTAAAAATTAGGTTATCCATAATGTTAAACATTAGATTAATTTGTGCTAATATCAATCAAATATTAAATGTATCTTCTTAATAATTAGACTTTAGTGTTTTGGATTCTACTATTGAATAGTTGATGTTCAAATTCCTTTCTTAATACTTTGATACATTTGTTTGAATTAATTACCCAGAGTGTAGTCATAAAATGACGGAATGTGAATTTAGGAATCTTATATTTATGTAGAGTTTCATCTATGATTTAATTGAATAGGTTAATTATTGAGGAGGTGGACCATTCCATTATGCTAATCCATCCGCAATAACGATCCCAAAGTTCAATAAATTGTGCCAAATTTACGTTATCAAATCTCATGTTTAAATAGACATTATAGATTTTAATATAATCCTAGATGCTGTAAATGTTCATCAATGAGTGTGGCATTTAGATATGAACCTCACATCCTTATCTCAACTTGAGTATTTATTCGAAATGTTTACTGCCATATTGTTTGACTTATTCATATTCTTTAGTTTGCACTTTTTAGAAGTTGGTTTCAAAATATAGAATGCTTTTCTGGAATGAGCTGTAATTAAATTTATTTTCTATAAATGTTGGATGTTGTTAAATATTGAATCGAATACTTTTGATAGCGTTTTCATATGGAATGCCTTTAATTGGAGTACATAATAATAATCTTAGTAGTTGTTTCCACTACTTTGAAAGTATGATGTCACTTTTCACATTGAGAAGCTTCTAACAATGAACTTGATAGCAACTAGACACTTAACCAAAAATTTAGTATGTGGTGGAAGAAACTGACAACATAATATTGAACTCTTTTAATGTTAAGAAGCTTGAGATAGTGCTTATAATATTTATAGATAATTTGTTGAATTGGCTTAAAATAAATTTATGAATACTTTTCTATTCTGAGTCCCAAAATCAATTTTAATTTATCACTAATTTTGTTTTTTTTATTTGCGCCTGATTTAAGATTACCCATAAATTTTATAAATTAAGGTTTATAATATATAAATTTAAAGTCTTGATTCCTTACTTTAATCTAAGACTTTTTATGAATGGGAAAATATATATAAATTGTATTTTGTTTTTGTACTAATTCTATTATTCAAATATTAAATTTAAGCAATTATGATGCAGAATGAAGAAGAATATGAGTAATTTTCATACCAAACAAATGATACCTACGTGTATGCACATGTGGATATGAAGGATCCTATGGCTGAATATGTAAAATTTAATTAATTTTTAAATTAGAGCAACCAACACAAAAAGAGAAAGGGAAATGAATACAAGGTTTACAAGGACTTAAGAGATAGAAATGCATTGCTAACTATTTACAGAGCAGTTTAATATGATGGTAAATTTTCAACATGAGAATTAGGCTTTGATGAGTAAAACTTTATTAATAAAATAATCTCGTGGTTGTAGAATCATTAGAAGGTTATATTGCCAAAAGTGGATACAGATAAATATAAACTAAGCGAAAAAAGTTTTCTTAAGCATATTTTGACATAAATTTGTACAAAACCTGCAGATTCAAACGCTAGTGATTATATCAAGAAGAATTTAACATTAGCTCACTATGTCAATGAAGCAGCCGAAAAGCAAGGCGAAGGGTTTGTTAACAACATCCTTATGATGGTTTAGGCAGTCAAATTACAAGATTAAGCAGCCAAAGATCAAGATCAAATATATTTAAATTACTTTGCTTAAGCGGTGGCTTATTAAATGAAATAATCAAAGAAACGTTTTTATTTCAATAATATTTCTAGCTCAAAACCAGGGAGAGTCATCTTTGAGATGTAATAAAGTGATTTTTATTAATTTAACTGGAAAGGAGAGTGCATTCAATTTGGGAGAGTGGGAAAAAACATTTGAAAAGTCAGATGAGTTTGTTTACTTCTCTTTCATCAAAGTATTGGAAGATAAATAGCAAAATTATGAAGAGCAATTTCAAGAATACGAAAAATGGTTTTCTGGCATGGATATGGCGAATTTTAATTATTTTTTGTTACCTTATTATAGTTTTTAAAAAGAGAATAGCAACAACATTTTACATGGTCAATTAGTAAAGACATTCTTTTAGAATTTTATGCATAATAGAATTGAGAGATTCACACATAAAGCTTACATTGCTTTAAGTTTATCCTTATCCAATGATATTGAATATGACCCATTTGCTATCTAATTCTTGATTAATGCTCTGACAAAATTGAGTAATGACAGGTTAATGATTCATATTGACATTGAACTTAATGAGCGCGACAATCACTATGAATAAAAACTAACTCAATTAATGAATCTTTGTTATACTTCATTTTAAGAATAAAACATAGCAATTTAGAAAATAGTTCCACAAGAGAAACTGGAATTATGTGATTTGATCAATAGACTATAGAAAATCTTTACTCATTACAATCTAGCCTAGTTATACAAATCAATCTTATATAGTGAAATCGCAATCAAAAATATATAATAAGAAATTAAATAATCAAAAAATACACCTTTGGAGAACAAAATAAAGGAACATTAGAGAATCTTTTATAAAAAAAGCTCGCTAAAATATTATATTATCGTACCAGAGTTGGAAAAATAAGATATGTTAACACCTTACACGCAGGTTATCATTAATTATTAGGATGATATCATAATCTTATATCAAGATGGCAAAAACAAATACTTATATTTCATTGACCTCAATAAAGCTTTTATTAAGGAAAAGAAATTAATGCAAAAGCTTAAATTGTAATTTTTATTTCTAAATTTAGTACTAATCTAACCAACATTTTAGGACCTTAAGACATCAAAAATTAAATTGTATTTTATTTCAATTTCAATATATATATACTATATGGATAAAATGAATCCGATTTCAATAGGTAGGGTTCAAGATTCAGCCTTAAAGATGATGAATTATATAGTTTACAATATGATGAATAACAAAAATTAACTTAAGGTAGTTTCCATTAAAAAGTTGCAATTTAAAAATTAGAGCCTTAAGTATTAATAGAAAAATTGAAACCGAGAGTATCCCCAACAGTTTGCATCGATAGTTATACTGATTAAGTTCTAAAGGTTGTCCTATTTGGAGGAGAAAATATTTAGTAAAATTCTAATTTATATCATCTAGCACTCCTTAGATTATGAATTTAGTAGAATATATGGAAATCAAGGAAACCTCCTTTTCCAGTTGTATTATAGATAAGAATAATTTGTATAAAGACTTGTCTTTTAAACCCTATCCAGGTCAAACCATATTGAATTTTAAGATTCAAAATGATATATTGTATTTGATATTGCCAGGGAATGATGTATTGAGATAAAAAGCCCAAAATCATCCAATCAATTCTCAATTCTCTTAAAATGCTATTTTGATGAAAAAAGGATGCACAGATTTTTCAATTTCCAATATCCCCTTCAAATACTATGGAGATGATAATTATATGTTGAGTTCAATATCTAACAATTAATAAAACTCTTAACTCATATTCTTTGATGATAATTTGGCTGTATGGAGAGTTATATACTCATAACAAATGAAGAGAGAGACAATAGAAAAGGTGAAATTGACTTTCTCTTGCTTAGCAGGAAAAGATTAAGAAACTAAATTTAGCAATAAGAGAGAAAAATGTTTTACAGAATAACATGATGAAATTGATATGATTTTTGCCTATTATATTGAAATTCAGAAGGATCTAAATGAAGCTGATATTGAATCATTTTTTCAAAAAAAATATGGATTTAATAAATCAAATTAGGGATCTGGGTAGATAATCTAAAATATAGAACAATAATAATAGTAGGAATCTAAATTATAATAAGAGGGACCCTGGTAATTTAAAATTCTAGATGAAGCTGACTTTGAACCATTGTTTCAAAAAAAATATGAATTAAATAAATCAAAATAGGGATCTGAGTAGATATTCTAAAATAAAGAATATTAATATTAGGAATCTAAATTATAATAAGAGATGAATGATAATATCAAAAAATACATAAAAAAACTTAAATCAGGAAAATTATTTGATTTATCAGATAATAACTTTAACAGGAATTTCGGAATGCAAGAAGAAAGAGGAAATTACAATGACGATCCATACTTCCAACAAGAGTTTTTTAAATCGAATGTGTTAGATATTTATGATGCAGATACTAATCAATTATTCTCAGTTGCATTTGAGAATTATCTTTATTTGGATACTTAAACCAAACAATTATCAGTCAAACAATTCACATACTTAATTGGAGATCCCATAGGCATGCCTTAAATTGATATTATAAACTAATAGGGTATGTAGGAAGTTACAAGTGCAAAAATTACATGATATTTTATTAATAAATCATTAGATCAACATTTAAAAAAATTCTGTTTATTTCTATTTATTCTGATAAACTTGTATCCATTTCGTAAAATTAATCAAATATACTTATCCTTTTTCAGACAACACTAAAGATTCTAACAACACAAGGGGATTTAATGATAAACCATTTGGTGATACAACAGTATTATTTTTCGAAACATATTGAAAAAATACTGGAAGAGAAGCTGGATTTTCAATGTTCTCGATCTTTAAACAAATAAATAAGGAGAGTTAAGATTCTTCAATGCCACTGAAAAATCTAAACTTATTTTCTAAATCTGCCATATTGGTTTGCATATTCACTAAGAATTCCAAATATCTCTTATCTCTCTTGATCATTTGAATTCTTTTTGTATAGTTTTCCCTTGGAATCTATGCAAAATATTTTGATACTTCCAATCCATTCAATATCATCAAATAGATAAAAGAATCAATAAACTTATATTAAGGTTACATAGACAAATTATTTATGTGAGTTTTCAAAAAGTATGAAAGTTGATCTCTTCCTTCAGACATCTCTTCCTTTGCTTTTGGTTGTTTTTTAACCATTGAAACCTTGTATTTTGGTAATTAATTATAATTCATCTCAGTTGTAATTGAAGGGAAATAATTAACATTCTCTTTAGTGGTTTTGAAATTGAGTCCTTTGAGATCAACGCCATTAAATAATTCTTAGACCTTGGTTTCAAATTCGGAATCGACTATCTTTTAATTAAAATGCAATTGAAAGTAGGTTTCATCTTAAGCCATCTTTATTGAAATGGATGATTTTGATCGATTAAGGAATTCTAAGGCCTAGTAAATGAATTTGAATTCTGAGTCTTATTCTTCATAACATTATGAAGCAAATCTTATAATTGTATCAATAGAACATTTAAGATCCCAAGTTTAAATTAAATTCTAGAGAATTGGCTTGATAAACTTCTATTTTTCTTAATTGTCTAATTGTTCAAATAATTAATCAATTTAATGAATTCCAACCTATTGATTTTAAGAAGCAATTAATAGCTCTAAAGATAATTTTTCTATTTTATTGTTTTCAAAGTTTTCTTTCAATAATTAACGAACTTTCAAATGAATAAAAGGAAAGAATGAACTGAATTGAATAATATTTGATTCATTTGGTAATTAGTTTTGAGTCAAATAATTTTCAAGATAAACTTGTAAATCGGAAAAGTATACATCCTTTGTATTACCTAAGGCTTTGCAAAATAACTAAATATAGTAGTTTAATTTATACCATCACATCTTCATTATTGAACTAATCAATATTCATATATGCCAAATAGCCTAAGATTTTCAAACTCTCCTAAAATTGATGTGTAGAATTTCTGATTTACTATAAGAATGCTTTAAGTAGAGACATCTAAACTTTTTTATCAGCAAGTAAACCTGATGGTAAGACTTCTGTGCCATCCTTTACTAAATCGAAACAACTAAGGAGATTTTCTGATGATTTGATATATATCTAATAGTTAAGAATCTAAGGGTTAAATGCGAATATTTACATTCATTTTATCAATTAAAATCAAATTCTTGACTAGAATATCTGAATTCCAGAGGACACAAGTTCTCTCGTATAGTTTATTAAGGATTGCAATCTGTTCAGTTTCAAAAGTTATTTGTAATGTGTTGATGATTTCTGGGAAGTATTGTACTGATTCAAAGGACTAGTGATTGATTTACAAAGAGTATGTATGTGTGAAGTCATCAATTTGTCGTTGTTCAACTAAGTATTATTCATTCTCTGCCAATGATGCATATATAATGTCTTAAGCAAATTGCTTTAATTGGGCCTGTTGTTCGGAAGTCAAACTATTCATTTGACACACATAATAGATTGATTCAATGGTCATGATCTAGTCATCTTTGTTTCCATTCATGATGATATTTAGGATTTCCTGATTGATTGGGATATCGTATAATTTCATAACTTTAGTCAATAGATTGACATCATTAGAAAATAAACTAGGTTTAGAGATGAGTTTTAAAATGATTGATTTTTCAAATTAAAAACCTATTGTTAATTGTTTTGTTGTTTACATGATAAGGATACGACCTTTAGAATGTTAGTGGCTAGTATGCTTGTGAATTGAAATTGGATTAGATTTTCAACAAAAGTCTTAGTTACTGCTTGATATTCTTGTGAAGGTGCAAGTCCAAAATCAAATACATGTTATTTGATATGAGTGTATTATTCTTTGAAGAATTCATAAGTAATCTCTAGGAAATCATTATATAAACTGAGTGAGGACTCATTGATTTTGATTTCACTCAATTTCTCATGTAACAAACTAATCAAGAAATTGGGTTATTTCAAGTGTTTATTGAAGACATTTGAAATGAAAAGTAAATGATTAAAGTTGAGTAGATCAATGTGTCTCTGAACATTCCTTTCAAGAAAATTCAGAATTTTATCATTTCTTCTTTCCTAAGCAACCTTGGATGTAATGAAGGAACTTGAAAACAATTCATTGCAAATTCTTGCTAACATCAATACTGAATTGCCATCTTGCAATTATTTATCATGAGAAATGAAACTGACAACGCTAACATAATCACATAATTAAAATACTCCAAAAATAAAGTTTAGCTGAATTCATACAAAGGTACCTTAGCAAGTTCATAACATTTTAATAAAACATATAGTTATCCAATTGTCAATCTCTATCTTTTAGAATTCTTTAGTTTATTAAGGAAATTCTCAGTACATGGAACACCATGCAATAACATCATGCTCATGATATCAATATTTGAAGATATGGAACCACTCTAGATTCCAGAATTGGCAAATCTGAATTTATAATTTAATGGGATTACCTATTGACTGCATCTTGTATCAAGGCTTCGGGTCTGATTTCACTTAGAAAGATTGTATATAAAATGTTCTTGTAGTCAACAATATTGGGTTGTATCATTTTGTGTGATTGAATTCCGTAATACTTCTGAATGAAGTTGTTGGCGGTCTTACGATAATGGGTGAAATCATTCAATTTAATTGAGTTTGTGATCATCAAATCATATAATTGTCCGATAATTTTGGCAATGTTCAGAGGTTAAGATTATGAGAGATAATCAAACTTATATAATACAATTCCAAATTCTTAGAAGAGTTCTTTAAATTTTTCATCTTGTTATTTGGACTTCTTGTTGTTCTAAGGTTCATAGAACAATTCAAACAAATTGGATGCAAAGTTTACAAACAAACTATCCTAAAATGAATGAACATTCTTAATGAGATTGATTGCACCATCAATAAAGGAAATGCTGGTGATACTTTAAGGTTAATTGAAATGAAATTTGAGCAGTTGAATTTGTTCTGGTGAGAATACTTAAAATAACTTCAAACCAGACATTGATGCTTCCTATTCATTCATGTGTATTTAATTGCTTTATTATGAATAATCAATAAACTAGAATAGTAAAATAAGGATTACATGAGAGATATCATACAAAGATTTCTAATAATATTAGGATTGAATGGAATGCAAAGAGAAATTGCTTAACTCTTTAATGAAATCATTTCTGTTAACTAAGAACTTCAATTTTTGAGTGATGACTGATTGTGGTAATTTGATGTCGTCCAACTAAAATTAACTGTATAATCTACTCTTGCTTCTTCTTTATATTAAGTATTCAACCATAGTAATGGTTTCTTCATCTACAAAGTGGGTCTAATAATGCATGGGATGGATTAGCAAAATGAATTCTAAACTTTGTTTCCTCTAAGCATATAGCCTTAAATTAAATTTAATTCGAATAATTAATTTTGTTTAATAACTCTACAACATTTATATATTTCATTTTGTGACTTTATCAATTTTCTTCAATAGTTTATCTGCCTATTGTTTCTTGATATCCCTTGCTTTGATGATTTTCTTCATTTTGCTATTCTCCTCACTTTTGCCCGAGAACATTAATCTATCGACAACTATGCTCAATGCATATATCATCCAATAAGATATAAAAGAATAGAACATGATTCCAGGTATGCTAGAAACATCGGGTAAATATTCTTTAATTTTTTCCATCAAATAATTTAATTAATATAAATATGGATTAAGATTAAAGAGGACTTTCACCCTAAACTTCAAAATCATCGTCACATCAGAATCAAGTTTCAAGGAATAAAGAATTTCAACTTGACTTCTTTATCCAGAAGAAATTCATCTCTGATGATTTGAAATCCATTTTAGAGGAAACACAAGTATGTTATCGAATCTAAATAAGCAAAAATATTCGATTAAATCCATCTATGTCAACCAAAAGAATTAAATCCCAGAATTAGAAGGTTCAGCATTTACAATTGATGATCCTGGAGAAAATAAAATGAATGCCAAATGCGATGCCATCCTTCATATTCTTTCATCCCTCCAGGATAGATGCAAACAATAAATCAATATCATTCTCTTAATACCAGAAGGTATTCCATATCTAATTCTAGGAATCGTATCCTTCTTGATTGGCTCCAAAGGATCCTAGCTTGCAAAAATCATCGAAGAAACCAATGCCAAAATCACAGTAAATCAACCAATTGCCAATTACTCTCCTAGAACTGTTAAAATTGTTGGCGATCAAAGCACTATCAATTGTGCTATTAAGGCTATAACCAAAAAAATGTAGGAGAGAGGCATATCTCAAGAAGATTATAAAAAGGTTCCTGAAGCTTTGAATCCCTAAAAAGTGAATTCCAAAGTAACACTCTTTACAATAATTTGTAGGCAAAACTCATTTTCCCATCTTTCGTTGTAGATTACATTCTAAAGAACAAAAATGAAGTTGAAAATAAATATGATGTCTCTATCAAGGCCAAAGAAAGCAATGATATCAGACTTACAGTAACAATCTCATTTATTAGTATCCTTATAGCAAAAATGCAAACTCAAAAGAGATGATAAAATAGTTTAATTGCAAGGATCCTTATCCAATGTTTAAGATGCTTTGTCATCACTCATTAGAAGAGTCACAGAACATCAAAAAAAACAAGAATTAGAAATCAAAATTGTTATGCCAGCCAGCTATGCATCCAAATTAATCGGAGCAAGTATCTCATTATCTCAAATAATTTAGAGGGCGGTTAAATTAGAGACTTAGCTACTAAATCTAAAGGAGCTCAAATCAAAGTCTTATCTGATAAGGACGAAACTGACCACGATTATCGTACTTCATTTCTCTAATAATTCTAGACTGTATTGTTCAAATAGCGGGAAATCTGCAAAACAAATAAGATGCCAGTAAGTTGATTCTGTAACAAATTGAATGTTTCAAGAATGGAGGACCTGTATTCTTATATTATTTAAAATAGATCATGGACAGTGGCAAATTTTTAAATGATGAAAATCATACCTCTCAAATATCTAATAATTATGATGAATATAAAATCAAGAGGTTTATTATTTTACCAAACTTATTTAGGGAAAAATCCAGTTCCATTTCTGAGAGGAACTCACGTTCAAGATCTTAATCTAGACGAAAACACAAACATCAAAGAAAACGATCTATTGAAAGAAGATCGGTATCATCAAGGTAATTCAAATATATTATGCCTACTTTGTAGTTATTCTAAAAGAAGGGAAAGGGCAAATGTCTTATCTACAAAAATAATTGTTTCTAATGAAGTGATGCATATTTTAGAAAAATATCATAAATTAAGTGAATATAAAGAGAGATATAATGTAGATATCTAAGCTGATGACTCGGTACTAATCAAATCTTAAATAATTAGAGAAGAAACTCTGAATCTTACTTGAGATTAAAAGGCAAATTAAAAGATTGTTTAATTGTTATAGAAGAAATTTTGAATGAGCAACAAAAAATCCTAAGAAAATGAATATTAAATATAACAAAAAATTAATAATAATAAAAATAACCTAAGAACTTCATAATAATTATTAATAAAAAGATTAATAATTAATAATACAAACTCTTTATGTCATAAATATATATCCCTCATGTGATTTTATAAATTTATTATGTCACCAATTTTTATGAAATTATTTCTCTAATTTTTGACTCATCTTTTACATCTCTTTTAAGGATTGAATTTTAATCAATTTCATATCTTATTTACTCGTTCATTCATTATTACAATCTTCTGAACAATTAAAATATAATCGTATATATATAATTTACATAAGTTACTAAATTCTTTTAATTCAGATTTCTTTAACTTACTTTAATCATTTAAACTTAATCTAATATGCATTGATATTTGCTTAAAAACAATAATACAAAAGATTCTTTAAAGAAAGATATTAATAATCTTTAACCATAATGATAAATTGAAATTTAACAATTTAGTTGAGCTTAACAGTAGTTGAATGAAATCAGAGCAATAGATATTTTCAATTAATAATTTGAATAATAATTAAAATAAATTTAAAATTAAAATCCAAAAAAATATTCTTCAATTAAGTATAGAGAATAGAGTCAAATAATAAGTTATGTTTTTGGATTAATGTTTGGAGTATATATAGAGAATCAGATAAATTTACGATACAAAACATTCTATCAACAAAATATATTGCCATTAGAAAATTTATTCTTCAGTTCTCATAAACATTTTTTCATCAATATTATAATAATAAAATCGGTAGAACTTAAAAGCAATTTTTTATTCTTCGCTTCTTCGGGGATATTTTTTTCATTCAGCAAACGTCAGTTATGAAATTAACAATAATTTAACTAAAATCTAAATTTTTATTCTTTGTTACTAATGTACATTTTTTCTTGACAGCAAAATTTAAATACAAATTTAATTTATACTAAAATCTAATATTTTATTCTTTTGTTGACTAATAATTTTTTTTTTTTCTATCACCCTTACATTTTCATTGATTTATAATTATGATAAATATTTAGTCAAATAAATTAAATTAAAATAAAATAATTTGTATTGAAGGATTTCTCTCAAATTTGAAATTGAGTTTTTAAGCATTCACCTTACTCTATTGATTATTGAATATTTATTATATGATAAGCTGTTATTATTGAGTTTCTTAGTTATGATCTTTATATCTTCTTAAAATTATATTATGAAAATTAAAATTATGGGGAGATGATAAGGTAAAATGAAAATTATGATATACCAAGCATAAAATTAGATGAAATGCAATTCTAAGTATTATATTCTATTTTTATTTGATATAATAATTCAAGATAACAAATTATTAAGATGATAATTTAAAAGCTTAAAATATGAGTTTGATTTGCGAGGAAAAATTAATAAATGAATAACTAGTTGCTTACCTATGGGAAGAATAGTATAAGAAAACATAACTTGGAGAAAAGACAATTATAAACTATGTTTTTTCCAAACAAATGGAATTTTCATTATTTTTTTAATTTGATGAAAGATTGTCAACAATTCATTATAGCATGTGTATCTGAAATAGATCATTCTTGGATAATAAAATTATTAGTATTGTTAGCAAATGGAGGTAGAAAAATATATTTGATGATGGATTGTAATGAAAGATAGAAAAATGATGAATTATTTTAAGCAGTTATTTGTGAATTGCTAATAGAGAGCTAATTTCGAATCAAAATTGTTGTTAATACAAAAAAATATGAAAGTTTACCAACCAATTTTTGCGTAATTGATGGAAAAGTATTAATTACTACTTCTGCTAATTGGACAATAAATTCTTTCAACAAGTCTCATGAATGGATGATGTTCGACAAAAAATACGATAATATTGTAGAAATGATAGAAATATTTGAATAAATGTGGAACTAATTTAATTTTGTTACATTTATTAATGAAGATATTGCTTTGTTGGATAATGATGATTCCCAATTTCAACCAGTATTCATATATTCATAAGATTGTGTTTTTGATACATTATGATTTGTTATTAAATAAATATTGTAAATAATTTTTATCAATGACAACACACAATCTAAAAATATTGTATCAGTCCAACCAAGATATCTATAATACATTTTACATGCAAGGCAAGACTATTATATCAATTAGAAACTTAAAATCTATAAGAACTCTGAATCTTATTTGTTTAATTCTCATTTTTATATTTACTTGACAAGATTTAAAATAGTGTAAATAAATTCTTAGGAATTAAATTAGAAATTCTAATTATATATAATCAAAATCCTTTTCTTTGAGTTCCAAGGCTGGGGAAACTCATTCCAGACAAGCATTGCAGCCAAATATTGATATTAACCCATTGTTAGTAGTTGTTGTATTATTGAACAATAGAGTTAAATTAAGAATAACTATTTTAGCCATTTTTAATTTCCTAACCTTGTCTAACATTAGAAAAGGTTTCTTCCTTTATGTTTTTCATAGTTTCTCTTTGATCTAGTTAGTTATGGTTCTTTATTTTTCTGATTCTCTTTTGTTTTTTTCCAATCCGGCCTTCATGTTTATACAATGATAGGATGGCTTTGCCAGTTGAAAATTTAATTCCAAATTACTTGGCTGCCTGCTTAATAGTACAGACTCCTTATTCTACTTTATTGATAAAGGCCAATCTTGTTTCATCTGAGATTTTTGAATATTTCATTAAATCTAATTTTTTCTTTTATTTTCTTCAATTATTAGAGATTATTTGGAATTTATATATTATGCAGATCTAATTTAATTGATTAATTCAAACTAAAAACTACTATAGATTTTCTTACATTTCTAATTTGTTCCTGACATAATATAATCTCTTTGAATTGAGATAATTATAAAAGACTAAATTTAAATCAAAGAAAGGTTAATAATAAATAATTTAAGAAGACAACAAAGAATTTCAACATAAGTATTTTTAATTAAATTTAATTTAGATGTTTTGTGGTTTAATCATAGGATCACTAAATTAAGGGCTTAATTTCTAACGTGTATATTTTTACACACGGTGGACAATAATAATTTAATGAGTTAAATTAATTAAAATTATGATCAAATAATTACAAAATAGAATGAATATTGATTTTATCTGAATTCAACATTCAAAAATTCTTTCATTCTGTCGCATCGAGTCCTTTAATAATATTCTACGAAAAATGGGCGCAGCTATTAGTTTAATTTTAAGTTTCATCCAATACTATTGTCTACTCTCTGTTGATTCTCTATTTCATTCTAATATCCGTATATTCTATAATATTAAAAAATATAATACATAATCATCATTTAAAGCAGAAAATCAGAAGATAGTCTTAGGGATTTCTTTAAATCCAAGATTTCGATGGATGTAAATACACTATTTTCCCAATATTCATTATTGTACAACCCAAAGATACCCTCGAGGTAGTGTTAAAAGCTCGTAATTAGATATATTGATTTTATATTGAAATAGTGCAATTAGATTTAAGGCATACTTAATTTTATTTGAAATAGTAATAATTGTATTAGAATGTACTATGTTTTTACTAAATAACCTGATTCTGAGGTAATGTTATTTAACTATAAACAGGATGATCTAATAGATATCTTTCAATAGGTTTTTTCTATAATGGATCCTGATTTCTTTAAATTTCATATGTTAAAATTAATTCTTCATACTTGCATTATCATTCATACTAATTTTAGTCTTGATATTTATTGTTGCTTGATTCCCAATTTATTGTGCAGATTTTGTATAAGTATTTGGATATCCAGAAATTCCATAAGGCCCTTTGTTAGAGATTTAAAAGCATTAATTATTTAAGTTTTTTACTTGGGGTAACCTAGTCTTAGGAATTAAAAGTAGCATATATTTGTATTTTCTGATTGATTATTTCCTCTAAATAAATGAATCTAAATATTTATGATCTTTTACTTGATTAAGTCAATTATTAATTAAGCTTTTATTCTTTACGGTATACTTGACTCTATTATAAATATTTGAATAAAGATGAATTAAACTCTATGCTATTTTGCATTTTATAATATAAAATATAAAATTTCATTAGCATTTAAGACAATTGACAGCTTGATTGGTAGGGTAGATGACTAAATAGATTTCTAAACATTTCATGCAATATCGATAGCTAGGTACTGATATTTTTGGAGGATGTAATTTGTAACCATGACATTGAGCACAAGGGTAAGCCTAATTGCAGCAAGCAAAAATAGGTATTGTATTACAGGGTTACCTATGTTCGCAATCTTGAGTGTATAAAATATGAGGGAAAGTAGTGACAATTTCTTGAATTTTCTATTGAGATTCATCCAAATATTAAGAAGGTTGTCCATCCATATTCATAAATTCAAAATGGTTGTTAGATTCATTCTTAATCTCAGGTAGACTATTGGCCATCTAATCGTCTTCCTATTTAAAAACAATGTTATTATTTTAGATTTATTCTTTTATTTATTAGGATAATCCATCTAATCTCTATTGTTTCATCTCAATCTTTTGCAGTCTAATGAGATTGAGATCTTGATCTTGTATAAACATTTCCTTATTGTCATCAAGAGCAAATATGATATCAGATTCTAATTGAGGAAAGTATGTCTACCAAGTCAAATCTAATTGTATTGTTCTTTTCTTGACTGCCAAATTGGTTTAGGTGGCAATCTGAGTAATTTCCCTTATATGCTTTCCTTAAATAAACTCTATACTGTCAAATAATTCATCTTAAGTCATGTCATAAATATTCTTTTTTATTAATTACTCTACTTATTCAGTCAATCCATTTTCTTTAGTTTCCCAAAATAAGAAACCTTCAACTGCACAAATAATTCCTTATTCAATTAATTTAAGCTTTTATAATATGTCTTTTATTAATTATTCAAATTTTTATTTGACTTCCGAGACTCTTTCTGGCATTTTCTGTATAGAACTACATTAATCCTAGAACTCTCTGTACTTTTCATCAAAAAGCTTACAAAATTGTTGAACTTCCATTGTCTCATGATTATTATGTTCTTCCAGTAAACAATAAGCACAACCCAATCGTTTTTAAGCTTTACACAAAGGATTTTAACAAATGTAAATTAATTTATTTTTTTCATGATTCTTTTTATCGCATACAGGTTCTAAATTTAATCCTAGGTATTTGATAACTGATCTTTAATGCATCTCTGTTCCTTTGGCAACAATAGATGAATGTCTCTTTTGCATTCTAACATTCGAAGGTACCTAAACTGCCGAAGACGACATTCTCTTAGTAGTTGGACTGATACCCGAAGGACTATGCTAAGAAGGACTCTGAGAACTACGATAGGATTGCTTAGCCCAATCTCTTCCAGTCTATAACGTAGATTCTTATTGAATTTCTGTAGTTTTTTTAGTAGGGGATTTAACTTTCTGTTTTTAAGTGTTGGTTACTTAAGTCTTAGTACTCTTCTTCATTCTGCAATTTCAATTTCGAATTAATATATATAAATAAAATTAACAACTTATATATCATCAATAGGCGATACTTTAAGTCTAAATCAATTATGCAAACAGTTTGGAAGCTGATACATTCATCATGATAGTATTCTCATCATAATCATGATGACCCTCAACTTTTCCAAACTGTGCAATTTAGAAGTCCTCCTCTAATCTGGACAATTTCACTGCCTCCTCTACTTGCAAATGATTATTCCAAATTAGTAATGCTAAAATACAGGATTTTAGATTTTCTAATTAGATAATTACATCATACCAACTTTTGCATCCAAGCTCACCAATTGCCAATTATTTAACTCACTCACTATTGTTTCTATTCTAATCTGATCGTATTATTTCAAAGGCTCTATGTTTAATCCGAAATTGGTTTTCAAATGCAATCCGAATTTCTCGTTAAAGATTTTCAATTGTGGATCTAATTTTTCTTTCTGAATTTTATATAATTTAGTTTCTGGATTCTCTCTAAATAAGACTGTATCCCTCTCTAAATAACTAATAATTGATTATTCCATAAATTATCTGATTCTATCATCTGCCTCAATGTCAATTGCATTTCTAGCTAAAGTTAAAAGTGGCATAGTTGTTGGCCTTATGTATTCAGTTTGCATATTAAATTCGTGAGCAATAAACGATGCCAACTGAGGGGATGGGACAGCCAACGTATTTTTTGAAGGTGTTTTTACTGTCTTTCCATCTAACTATTTAAATATTACCATTAATATATACTTTCACCAGCCATTGATGATATGGATTAGTAGGATTAGTGGCCATTTCAATGGTTGCTTCCTTATAAAATCTTTTCAATTGTATTGGCTGTTAAATTGAAACTTATTCAGAAAATCGGAATCTAACAATTAATCCTCTCATTAAATATTAAAATAAATTGCTAAAATGTAATTTGTAATTTGCTTAGTATAACATTGGATATTCAACTGAAAAGAGAAAACTTGTTTTACATTACATTTATAAACGACTATTAGAGATCGTTTTAATGAGAATTACATAAAATTATGATTTCAACTCTCTAGATTAACAATCTAGATTTTGGTAGTTATTATCATTAGTTATTTGAAAATTATTGATTCACCAATATTGAACATTTGTGTCTTTAACAATCAGTTTAAAATTTGACACAAAAAAGATCGAAAAATTAAAATTTATTTCTAAACTCTTTTACTTGCTAAGACATGGCTAGGAGTATTAGATTTGTAGATATTGATATTTATATATTTTATGATTGTAATAATGCAATCATAAATCCAATTTTGGTCGTAATTGAATAATCAATTACAAATTTTCCAGGCTGGTTCATTTGAACACCATTGTTCAGGAAATTATGCATAAAACAACATAACTTCATTTTTGAATCTTAGGTATTCTTTGAAGTTGTTGGCTTCTCCATTCAGAATGAAGAGAGATGCTCTTTAATTCAAGAACCAAACCATGTATGACTGAAAGACACGTTTCCACAATTTTAATTCAGCCGTGTCCTTTTAGTCTATGATTAATTATTTTTTGAGGCTTCTGAATCCATTTATGTTATGTAAATTTTTCTGATAATAATCTATAAAATGAGAAGTTTCTCGCTATAGTTCCATTTATAGAAATTCGAACTATTTTCCCCTCCTCATAGATTTAACAGCCTATCTTAATATGTTCCGACAGATGTTTTTTTTATAGTCTCTTTGAGAGGGAGATGCCTTTGATATTTAGATCAGATCCTCCTCCCAATTCAAAAACTTATCAGTATCCTGATGACTACCATCTGTGTCTTCATAAAAGATTAAAGCTGCTTAATTTACATCATGATAACTGGCCTCAAATTCTTGCATTTCAAAATAGAATGATGTCATCTTGACACCTGATTTTTTTTTTATTTTTAATATATACTTTATTAAGCCCAGGATTAGCATAAATACTGAGATTTTGTGTTTAATATTTAATAAATAAATTCAATCGATTTTATTTTTATTATATTCCATATATTTCAGCACCCTTGCAGAATTTTGTCTTGACTTCTAATTAAAATACTATTGTTGATTTAGTAATGGAGTCAGAGTAAATAAACTCAAGGGTATAGCAAATTCCCTGAATTATGAGTCTAATATTTTCCAATTCTGAGTAATTCATCAGAATTAATTGTATATTTTATTCATCATTATCTATAGATTATAATTGAAACTATCTCTGAATTAGCAATATTAACCATCTTTTGCCTCTCTCTTATTCCTTTGCATTTCAACATCGAATGCTAACAATTACTAATACATTTATTGTATGAAATTCTTAGCTAGAAATCGAATAAATCTTTTCAACTCCTCTAATTTTTAAAACAAAACAACCTTAATTTGGATAATTAAGCTTAGCTATTTCATTAAATTAGAGAAAACTGTATCATCAATAGATTTTGGCTCTTATGTCTCATTAATTTTCTTAGGCAAATCTAAAAGAAACATAATTCTGATAGAAATTAGTATTTTTAATAAGTAATCTTAGACACCTAATCAAATATTTCTTGAAAAATTTCCATGTTCAGTTTTCTTAAATAGAAATAACAGATTACTTTAAGAACTCTATATTATTGAAAAGTTTGAAATATTATTGTAAAATTACACTATTGAATAATTACTTATTGTAAATAATCAAGTTTTTCCAATTTCAATCCATTTATTTATACTATTTATTTTAATTCATAAAAATCCTCATTTTGATATTTTTTATAGCCTACTTATAAAAATTGAGTTATTCTTTTTTTTCGTATTATTTTTTAATCATTTATTTATTTTTTATTTGCATATTTTATGAATGAATACCCTAGAATTATTTAATATATATAGAGAAATCATGAGAAGGTTCTTAAAATTATTTATATGTTAAAAATGAAAAGAACATTAAATTTATAATTTTGATATTTCAATAAAATGAACTTGATTAGAGGTAAGAATATCGATTTGATTATGACTTTTGCACGATTAATCAATTAATAATTATAAATCATGAGGAGGTATAGTTTCCTACTTAATGCTCGAGTTCTGCAACTTTTTGAGTAGCAGCAATTATTAATTGTTGAATTTGGCTTTTTTCCTTTTTGATTTCAGTGATTTGCGACTGTAATTTAGAGTTTTCATCTTTTTAAGTGTTGATGGCCTAAAAAAGTTTCATAGATTTTTACTTGTCTTAAGTCCCTTAACATAGCATCTAAAGTTGGTTAGGTTGTATTTTTGATTTCTTCATTGTTATTTGTGATTCTCTATTTCATTAAATGCAATTCCTATTTCAATTGGTCAATCTCATGTTTATAACTTTACAGTAATTCATTCGATAATTCTGTGATGTTCTATTAGAGTATGAAATTATGAGTACGTTCACTAAAAGCAAATGATTTTTTGCATTAGTGGCTGATTCTTGATCGAGTTTGGAACTGTGAGGTTATTATACGTCCTACATTTTTATTAAATAAAATTATATAAATATTATTTGTTTGACAAATTGACAATGTGAAATAATTAATCTTGTTGTACTATTCGAATAAGACAACCTACAAATGAATTAGACTAAACGAAAGTTATACTATTGTATGATGTAAATAAACATAACCAGTAAGTAAATGACACTGAAACTTTGAATAAACATAACAGATGATTTGAAACAACATTTATCACAATCGTTTATGAATTAAATATGTGTTAGAATCTTGTTCTTGAAAGGTTTATTCATAAATTTAAGAGTTCCAATTATATTCCAGTTTGAGTTTGGAGAGTGCTTAGTAATCTCACTTAATTATAATACTAATATGGAAATATGTGCAAATGGAATATCAAATTCTAAAAAGTAGAAATCATCTACATATTTGACTTTGTAATATTGAAAAAACTATCTGATTAAGTTTGTATATGAGATCAACTATTAGGAAAGAGTACGATATATCTCCAATGAGTCCTAAAGAATAGAAAGATCTTCTCTTACACTTATTGAATGAGAAGACTTTACAAGATAGATAAAACCCAATTAAGATAACTAAAAACATTCAAAGCCTCATAACAAACAATTGATAACCAATAAGCATCCAATATTCATACAGTTCAAGTAATAAAATCTTAATCACATTCAAATCAATTATTATGCTTGATAATGATATATGTAAAAAAAATAATAATGGAGTACAAAAAGTTCAGATTACATTCTTTTAAACTACTATTAGAATTAATGAAATTATATGAGAAATTCGTTTTACACAACTTTATTTGGTTTAATAATACCTTGATTCTTAAGTATGAGAAAAAAAACCAAAAAAAGTGCATAGACTTTATTAAAGATCAGAGGATGTTAAGAATTAATCTCATCATAAAATTTATTTATTATATAAGTATAACTTGATTTTTGTTTTGTAAATAAATGATATAGTTTCATCTTTTGTATTTCAAATGAATATGATGAGGTTTAATGCGTATCTTCTACCTCATAAAATAGAGCAGAAATCCCTCATTTTGTTTTATATATTTTAGTGGAATGATACTCCCCAAAGATAAAATTGTAATTTTACAAATATTAATTTGTCTATCTAATATTTAATTTTACACTTCCTTTTGTTTTATCTATTAATGAACTATAAAATATTTGGGTTATCCTCATATCATTAATCTCTTTCAAGATTTACTGATATTTCACATGCTTATTACCAATATAGAGTTTTAGAGAAAATATGATGAAATGTAAAAGGGATTAATATTCATTTGATCAAGTTAGTCATAATTAATATTTTTGTTCGTTAAAATAAATGTAGTCAATTATTAATCAATGCCAAGATTTAGATGAAGAGTACAGATAACTTGTTCAGAGAATAAATAACATGTTGGACAATCTGAGTATCGTAAGTCTTGAATTTGTGAATTCAAAATTAGAATTTTTAGAGAAATACTCTTGTACTCTAAAATCGAGTTAAATCGATGCAAGGATACATAGAAATTCACAAATGAAGAACTTAATCGAATACATTAAGATGCATAGAAAATCAGAAGCAAAATCCCTTGCACAATCACCACCAGCTAAGACGGCTCATCATCGACCAAAATATTCATTTAATGAGAAGGCTTTCTCTAGTTTGCTCTATAATAGCATGAGTTAAATGACTCAGTAGAAAACACTGTATAATGAACTTGACTAATCATAATAGAAATGTACTCTCAAAAACAAAAACCTAAATGTTTTATAAAATTTGATAGGGAAATAAAAGATTGAATAAAAGAAGGGAAATGAGGACATGTTCAGGTTGCTCTAAAAGTGTATGTAGTTGATTTCGCAGAAGTAGGAGTTTTAGGATGAGTATGCAGATTTGTAAAAAGAATATAAGGAAATAGTTAGGAGCAATAGGAGTTTGTAATGCAAGGTGAATCTTGATTAAAAATCATCGAAACTGAAAGAGAATTTAAATTAATTAATGATAAGCCAAGAATCATTTAAATCCTACCTCAATTCAGTAATTTGATTGATTATTTATACTAATAACCTTTAATTATAATTATCTCATTAAAGTAATAATTGATTTCTATTCAAATTTCTATTTATACACCTCCTTATGAGCAATAATCAGTACAATAATAAAAAGTTGGCTCCTTTCAAAAGACAGAGAGATACTCTCAAGGAGGAATTAAAAAAGCTCTAATAAGAATAAGCAGACGAGGAAAAATTGAATGACAATTATTTTGACGAAATTGGTCGAGTGGAAAAAGTACTTTATAAATACGATTTAGGAATATGAATCTTTGATCAAATAAATTGAACTCTATAACAAACATAATCATACATTAAAAGCAATTGGTTAAATGGATCAAAATTAAGGTTTGGATGAGACAATAGAGAAAAATGTAATTTAAACATTAAATCTATTTCTTCTGAATACAAGCAAAAAGGAGTATTTAGAAAGTATTTAGGAATAAGAAATATCAAAGAAACAATTACAAAGTGGAAATCTCATTATGACCTAAATTTAGCCCAATGATGAAAAACAAATAATCTAAGAAGTTGAAAACACTATTCTTGAAGATGGATATTATGTGTCTTTGAAATAGGGCTGCAACTCCTTGGTTGTTAAAATACCAGGGACAGTACGCACATTCAAGGAGTTAAAATAAATTGTAAAATCGTGTTTTATGGCAGAGGAGAAAGAGATATTTTATACAGATTTAATGGGAAATGTAATTTAACCGGATATGATTATTTTGGATCAACTTTACCCCTCGATTTATGAGTTGCTTAAAAATTATCAACCTGTCATAGGAATTAAAATCATTAAATAAAAAAAAATTAGAGAAGACACAAAAAAAACCGAAGCAGATTTTATGTTTGATGGAGCCACCTAAGAATTAATGACTAAATAGCTAAGATCAACTAAGAGAATTTAAAAATCTATTAATTGGTCTAAATACATGGATTACATGACCAATCTCAAGTACATTTTGGAATCTATTTTATTTGTCTCACTTTTAATTTTATATGCAATTATTGAAATTAGTGAGTTAGACTTTTTCACAAACTCTTAATTACTTTTAAACTAGAGCTTAAACATGGCAATCTAAAAGTCCTACATATCTCCAATTACTAACATATCCTAAATCATTTCCTTATCAATCCCCAATGGATCAGCCCATGGTTTGAGTCCGACCTATCCTCTTCAGTCGGGTCTACTTATTCAAACTCTTGTTGGTATAGTAAATATTTAATGATAATTAGGATAACTTCAATAATTGCAATATTTTGAATGAAAATCAAAAGCAAATGTACTTGGATAATAATTAATCCTGTTTGATGTTTGACATAACATAGACCAGTTAATTAAATCAAAGTTACACTAAATTAAATTTTGACCCTAAAGTCTATAACGAATAATTCGGAGGCTATGTTTGGGAATTTAATTTAAGCTCAAGAGAATCCTTTTAAGAGAGTTATAATTAAATGATTTCAGAAGAGTGGTTATAATATAATATCAAACAATCTCAATTTTTGTTGAATTATTATAATGGTCCTACTTAGAGAATTATATAGGTATGTATCACTACGCTTTATTTATTCAATGACGTAAATATTTTGATGATATTTAGCGTCTCATGAATTACAATAGCTTTTAAGCGGAAGGTTTTAATTTAAAAGAAATTCCAGAACAAGTCCTAATAAACAAAGACATTATATTTTATTGTTCGATTGTCCTATTGATTTCATCCTTTTTTGGTAGAAAACTAATTAAATTATATAGATTTCTTTGGCTTATACCTTATAGGGACTAAAAATAATCTGATCGTGATCTACCTATAATACTAAGAATTACTGAACAGGAAGAAAAAATTGGAGGCTAAAAAAAGGTAGATAACCGAAAGTGATTAAAAGGATCTATAGTAGAAGGAGTTGATAGTGGGAGAATATGCAATAATTAATTTAAAGGTTATTTATGTTACTATTAGAATTCCCTTAGTATTTGATTATATTTGTAATGAAATTATTAGTATTTTAGATATCTTATGCCAATTTGGAATGGTAATGAAGAACACAATAGATGATTAATATGAGGAAGCATTATAAGAAATAGATTTGAAATCAGCTTAGTATCAGGATGCAAGTGCCTTGATTATACCACTTTTTTTGAGTAGAATATTTTCAGCTGTTTTGGTGTTATTTTTGATGATTTCAATAGTGAGGTTCATGGGGAATTGGAGTCCATATTTAAAATGCTATGGATTGGTCATGATAAGAGTAATGCTAATTCTATTTTGTATAGTTCAACAGTTAATCTTGGTTCTTGATGCTTGTTCTGATATTCATTATCAGTGTTTGTGCAATGTCGTGGATTGTAACCATTCAAGGCAAACTAATAAACCATGACAATTTCATTTATACCTTTTTGGGATTGCTTAGGTGTACCTTGAGATTTGGATTAGATAATGATATTGAACAATAAGGGTTCTATAATACATATGCTAAAGATAAAATTTATTCTTTTGAGACTAAATATGTAAAAAGATTCGTTTAGAATATTAGTTACAATACATAATAATAATCACAATCACAATGATAATGATACCAATATTTATTTCTTTAATGACTGATTTAGTTCAAAATACAAAAGTGGAAGCAAAATAGAAGATGATGGAAATGAGAAGGCAAAATTAAAAATGATTTTTCTTATTCTGATTGTAAGTTTATATTAATTGATCTCTTTTCTTTTAAGAGTATCATTTTAATTGGACCTTAATTTTATCATCTCCATCTACGAAATGGTTATTAATAATTATAAATATCGTTAATGAAAAATTATTCATCTTAGCCAATGTAAACGAGTGGAAGAGGAAGCCTATTAGACAATCCATATACTATGGATTTTAAACCAAAAAAGAATAATAATACCAAAATTCTAAAGACGGAGAGCATTACCACTGTTGCCAAAAATCCAAAATAGGACTTATTAGAGTATTTTAAAAAAGAGAGAAATACTATTACCCAGGTAACCAATAATATCAAATCATAATTGCAACAAAGCAGGAGCATTGACAATCTAAATAGCCAAAAAAGCGAACGCCAAAAAATATCAAATGTACTCTATAATTTTAAACTTAGCGTGTCCAAACTGAGGAAGGCAATTCAAATAAGAAACAATTACTAAAAAATAAGAATTTTTCACTTGCCACTCTTCAAACAGAATAAAAACTATAAAAAAACATTCTTAAACACAATTAGATGAGTTAGATTAATTAAAATAAAATACTCAAATCTACTGTAGATCAATATTTTCAAGATCTTTAAATAAAAAGTGCCAAGGAATAAAAAAATATGCAGCAATTTGACAATTAGCAATACTTTACAATGAAACAAAATAAGTAATCTTCACAGTAGGATTCAAATACATTAAAGAACTCCATTGAATAAATTCTAAGCAAAAATAAGATCTAATTCCATAAAAATACGAATGAACTTCAATCAGCAAATTAATCACACCAGTAAAAGAATTTGTAGGATGAGTTCAATCAGTACGATTCATAAAAGTAATTAAAGATAATCTTAGTTTATAAAGGCTAAAAGTAATATTTGTATTTGATTTTCTAGATATCACTATTATTACAATCACTAAGGCTAGACTACTGACAACTTGTACAATTATTTGATTCAATAAATTGCCTGTATTGAAAAGTCATTCATGAAATAAGGAGGAGGAACAGGATCAACAGAAGAAGTTCAGATCTAAGAAGGTTTTGTTTAAAAGTATTCATAGAAATCAATAAAATATGCTAATTCTACACAACCTAGAAAATCATTCCCTATGATTATTATCTAAGTTTGCCTAATTTACCTTTGAATGTATTCTAAGGAGTAACTCTTCAATTGCAACCACTAAATACCCAGTCTCTTTATGGTAAGAAGGTGTCATTGAGAGATTTCACATTGGTGAAGTGCATAGGAGTTGGAGGCTTTTCTAGAGTTTATTTAGTAAGAAAAAGAGATGATGGTAAATTTTATGCCTTGAAGTTGATTGATAAGAATTTCATAATGGAAAATCAAAAAGAGGTGATAGTCTAAAATGAAAGAGATGTTATGGTGAATGTGAATAACGAGTTTATTACTCCTTTGCATTTTGCATTTGAAACCAAATATTATATAGCATTCGTTTTGGATTATTGTGCAGGAGGTGAACTCTTCTACCATCTAAGAAAATTAAAGCGCTTAACTGAAGAAGATGCAAAATATTACTTAGTTGAAATCTGCATAGGAATGGCCTATTTACATTCCAAAAACATTGTGTACAGAGATATCAAACCAGAGAATATACTCTTAGATTTACAGGGACATCTGTTATTGAGTGATTTTGGATTAAGCAAACCAAACATGACAAATGAAGATTATGCCTACTCTTTTTGCGGCTCTCCTGAATATATGGCTCCTGAAATGCTGTTAAAAAGTGGGCATAACTATTTGGTTGATTGCTATTGCTTAGGTGCACTGCTCTATGAATTAGTAACAGGCCTGCCTCCCTTCTACTCACATAACACTCAAGAAATCTACACATCCATCTTATCCGAACAGGTATAGTTCCCACCTTATGTTCAAATTTCTGATTTATTAAAGGATTTGATTTGCTAGCTATTAGAAAAGGATCCATAAGAAAGAATGGGATAATCCTAGGGTATAGTGGAGATCTTGAGTCATCCTTGGTTTGCTGATATCAACATTGAAGCTATTGTAAATAGAACAATTTAGCCCCCTTATAAACCGGAACCTTTGAAATATAATTTTGATGAAGAAGAATTTAATAAAGGAGATACTGAGTTCAGAAAATAATATGGAATTAACCTATAAAAGGAATATGTGGTATGTATGACTCTCTCTATGAAATTAGAACACTGACAATAACCCGAATTTTATTCTACGCGATTTCTACTTCTCCAGAGAAGACTTGCCTCAAACTCTTTAACATAAACCAATTAGATCTAATCATGTCAACTTAGCCTAATTAAATATAGAAAATGTTCCGAATTTCGAAATTAATCCATTAGATAAACATAGAGTATTATTAGTCATATATTAGTAAATATCCCCAACAGAGAATAGGAGAATGCCGAAATACTCAGGGAAATCCGAAATTTAGGATCTCTTAAAAAGGAATGAGTTGTCTAATAAATCTGCTTCATTAATTTAGTCAGGAAAAATTACATATGCATACTCAAAGACTTTGTAATAATAGAATTAAAATGCAGATATTAAGGTAACTCTAAAATATATTGTAGGCACTCAAACAAATTCTAGAATCCTCAAAAGGTCAAATGAGCACTGAAAGAACTGCTACTTTGCCTGATTAAAAAGTTCATAAAAATGAGAACAACAGAATCAAAACTGAACAGTTTGCATAAATGTTGTACCCTAAAACTACAACAAATCATTAGTTTCATAAAACTCCTAATATCTAAAAATTATTTGGGTCTGAAAAAAGATAAAAATGAATATCATTCTTTTAATTTACAAATAAGGATCATTTATTAATATGAAATTTTCCTTTAAAAATAATTATATTATAAACACTCTAATGATCTAAGTATTAGATTAGAATGATAAAGAAATCTATAAATACAGATTGGCCCAAGGCGAGAATAAATTTGGCAGTGATTCAAAATTGTGCAAATTTCTTATCCGCAATGTCCAAAGTGTACTCTTCTCAGTAGTAAATGAATAAATCTAAACCATAGGCTCTTATTAACAATGATGTCTATTTCACCCATTTTAGTGACTCCTCCAACGTTTACAAGGACTCCACACTCAAACCCTATTCCAAGGTTGAGATACCAAAAAACTTTCTCATTGAAATTTTTCCAACTAAAAATTACTACTTTCAAACCTATAAATTTAAACTTCTTGATTTAAGTGAATCCTCCCAACAAAACACTTGTTGTTAAGCTGGAACAACCTAAAATATTGAAGAATTTACAGGAACCATGCCTCTAGAAGACATCTTTCAAATTCCACAATAACCCCAGAAATTATCTACAACTCAATCATTTAGTACCACAACATAGGTATTAAACACATAAGACCCTTGCTCATCTACATTAATTATTGAAGAAGCCGATTAATCAGAAATTTTTACACTTAATGAACTAATTGTGTAGTATTCTAATATGAGATTGATGAACTAATTAGCAGCTAATGACAAACAGGAAGCAGCGACTTAGACAGATCTTATTGAGAAGGAACCTCCTCCTGTATAGAAAAAAGGAACTCTCTTTAGTGATCTGTTTAAAATTAAAAAATAACAGCAAACTACACCAAATGTGATTCCAAAAGTTCAAGCTCCTGAACCCTAAATAATTGATTCAACTGTTATAGACTCCTAATTGTTAGGGGCCACAGTGAATGATGAGGAGCAATAAAAGTTCTTTGAATAAAATAATGAAATAAAAGGGACCATGATAGATGAAGAATTAGAGAAGGCCTTCTCATCCTAATTCAACAATAAGGAAGAATAAAAATCTTAGGTTTCTCATTCTTAATTCAATAGGATGAATAGTATTAAATCAGAAAATGTGTATACAACACCTAAGATGGATGTAAATTCTAACATCGAATTAAATGATATATTTGGCAGTTTGCCAGAACTCCCTAATTAAAGTATCGTTTAGCCTTAAGTGATAAAGAAGTTTTCATCTTTAAAATCGAATTTATTCAGTATTAAGACGGAGGAAATTTAGGAGGAAAAGAATCAATCTCAGTAGGATGATACGCCTAAGAAGTTAAGGTAATAGGAGAATAGAGGGACAGAGAATAAAAAGAAGAAGGATAAGAAGAAGAAGGAGGTGGTGAAGAAGGTTGGTATGTTAAAAAAAATCACTGATGAAATTAGTAACAATTCAATATCAGGATTAGAGGAGGAGAAGATACAACCTAAGTAATAATTGCCTAGACATTCAAATTCAATGGAGTTACCAAATACAAAAATATTGGAGGAGAAGGCATAAAACATTGTACCAAAGAGTAGAAGGGGATTGAGAAAAAAAAGATTGGTTAATAATGATAGGTAGTTTCGTATGATTGCTTTTAGTGGATTCTCAGAAAATGAAATTCCTTCGGAAAAAGATCTGATGAAACTGGATCTTGAATTGGTGGAGAATTAATTTGAGAAATTTGATTTATTAATAATTAACACCCCTTTTAAAAGGACATTCAAATTCTTGGCAGCACTTATGCATGGAGCTGAAATAGTTACTGCTGATTGGTTGAAGGATTCTCTTGCACAATATGATTAGTAGAACCATTAAAATTATGTTCCTGAAAGTGAAGAGTTTCAAAAACAATTTGGGTTGAGCATAAAATAAATAATACAGTGCAGAGACGATTACTTTGAGAGCAATGACAATATCATAGAAATTTTTGAAGGGAAGTACTATGTCAATGAAGATGCTATACCGTCAAGAGTTGAGATAGAATACCTGATAAAATTGGGAGGAGGACAAGTAGTTAGAAAGGCGAATAAAAATGTCTATGTAATAAGTGAGAGCAAGAAGCCAAACACATATGCATCTGATTTCATTTTGGATGCATGCATGTTTTAATAGTGAAGATTTTGTTTATTATTTATTTTTATAAAATTAACTAAAGATTATTTATGAATTAGTCAGTTTAACACGAGAGGGTTATTAAATAGAAACCTAGTCTAAAAATACAAACAAAGGACATTAAGGCGAGCAATCAATTAATAGAGGAGATTAACAATTTGAAATTAATCTATTAGGACAAAATCATAGGGATTCCACCAGAGAGTGGATATGTGAAAGCCATTTAAATTACTATCTATCCTGAAGAAATTCTGGATGAAAGTGAAGCTTAAGCAATGGCAGTGTTGGGATTACATTTTCCACAATCTTACCCTGATCATGTTCCGAAAATCGACTTTATTTAATTAGAGGGTTTTAATGACATTTAGAAGGAGGAGTTATTTTCGGATTTATTTGAGACGGGATTGAATCAAGCAGGATCACAAATAATATTCTCTATAGTTGTGCAGGTTATATTGATGGATTAATTTTGTAGTGTCAAAAATAGGTGACTTCAAAACACTAATACAATTATAATGAGAAGATCAACACAAGGAATTTGTATGACATCTTTATGCAAGAGGAGAAGAAGAGAGAAAAATAGAAGAAGTTGCTCACTAAATCAAGTCAAATAATGGAAGAGAAGGAGAACACAAAGTACACGTCCATACAGGAGGAGTTTAAATTGCGACAGGAATGGCTGGATTAACAGGCTAATGAATAAGAGCCAGAACCATCAGAGCCATTTATCTAGAAGAGTCCAAAGGTTTATGCTTGGCAACAATTATCAGGGATGGAGTTGCTACTAATCCATTTGATTAAGGTTAATTAAATAGTAGTATTTTAGATAGTCCTGAAGAATTGCCATCACTAAAACTATAAACAATTGGTGAGTTTATTGCATTTATTTCAAATCACCACAAACAAAGAGTTGTTAAAATTACTATCCCCCAAGTATGAAGTCATATTCAACAATCTCTACCTCAACAAATTTGATGGCATAGCCAAAAATGTACGAACTGATTTATATTAGGAATAAGAAAAAATAGACTTCAAAATGGCTGAAATCTTTCAGATGCACAAATCCCAAGATAAGAATCTCACTGATAGGACCAATCTTATGAATCTATTGTTCACTCCATACAGTAAATCGTCTTCCAAACTATCCAATTTCAGCAATAATGCCAAAGTATTGGAGGAGTAACAACAATAATTAACTCTGTCTCCAAATTAGAAATTGACTTTAATTAAAGAGCCCTCTTTTAATAGGATGGAAGCTGATTTCGATATAGTGACAACATTGGGAAAGGGATCTTTGTAAGAATATCTAATTAACCTAAAGTGGAGAAGTGTTTAAAGTCAAGAATAAGATCGATGGTAGATTCTATGCAGTGAAGAAGATCAAAATTCCATATGGACAGGGTTTGGCAAGGATAATGAGAGAAGTAGATTTATTAAGTCATTTGCATCATAGATATGTGATACGATATTATCAAGCATGGATTGATGAATGTGATAAGACTCAAGAAGACTTTGAAATCCATGAGGAGTAAAATTAAATCATTTATATAGTGATTCTGAAATCTAATTAGTTAGTGGTTTCACTTAATAATCAGATAGTTAATTTAATTTTAATGCTTCAAGTCTCGGAAGTGGCTTATTTTAAAATAGCAATAATCCCATTAAGAATGAAAAAAAAATACTTGTTTTATACATTCAAACGGAGTATTGTACGAGAACTCTGAGGAAACAAATTGAAGAAGTCTATCCCAAATCTGAATAATCGTTCATTTGGAATCAATTTAGGTAGATTCTTGAGGGAATGGTGTATACCCATTAATAAAAAATTGTTCATAGAGATTTAAAACCAGAAAATATATTTATTGATACAACTGAAGATATTAAAATTGGAGACTTTGGGTTAGCTAAACATACTTCTAAAAATTCTCATTCTATTGTGTATAGCAATTCAGTTGAAAATACCAATGAAATTCCAGAAATATTAAGTTTTATAACCTAACAACCTTTGTTAAAGAAGGATGACTTAGAATTACTTGATAAGACACTTAATGTAGGAACCTACTTTTATTGTCCACCCAATAATGAGTAAGAATTCGATGAGAAGAGAGATGTGTTTGCTTTGGGGGTGATATTATTGGAAATGTGGCATCCATTTTAGAATCATAAAGAGAGAGTCAAAACTCTATCTTAATTGAAATTAAATGGCAAGTTGCCTAAGTCTTTTTAAGTCTCTCATCCTAGATAATCTGCATTGATAAAGTGGATGACCAACACTGATCCCAAGAAAAGGCCAACAATTCAGGAAATTCTTCACAGCGAACTAATTCCACCCAAAATGGAAGATGAATTACTAAAGGAAGCTATAAAGATCTTAGGCACTCAAGACAACGAAAGCATCTATTATTAGAAGTTAATTGAGGCCCTATTCAATAATAAGAGATTGAACTATCTAGATCGAGATAGACTTTATTTGTAACATTGTATTAACTAGAAATTTTATGTGAAATAATGCTATATGCCTAAAATATTGTAATTTATGAGTCAATAATGTATTGTGTAAATTTAGACTCCGTATATTATAAATAAACCAAAGGATATTGACAAGAATGGCACATTCCTCTACAGTTAACATCAGCAACCAATTCAAATGATGAATTAGAATGGGGAGATTGTGTTTTTTAGACACTAATTAAGAAATTCTTTTGTGAAACAACTTTAATTATTGAATAATAAATTGTAATAGGGTAAATCAATACAATGTTTTGAGATTGGAGAGACCATGATATCTGAATTAGATTAGATTAGAGTTCAAAACCAATTGAATTACGATCAAATTTAATTTAATGATGATGATGGATTGCTGTCTACTATAATTTTATCAATACAGTTGATGGATCAATTGAATTTAGAAATACCGAAGCTGAAGTTGACTAATCAAGAATTCATTATGGATTTGTTATTCGCATTTAATGTTTATGACCTTGATTCTCAAAAGCAGATATATCAATATATGTCGAAGGTGGCTTCTTACAATTAGTTTAATGCAAGCAAATTGAGATACTTTATTTTAAATGATTCAGATAATGCTGTTTCTAAATTGATAATAGAGAAATATATAGACAAATTGGATAAGTTCATACTGTTGTTTTAATATAAGTGCAAAATACAAGACATCAATCTCGTTGAAGTTTTGTAATTGTAGCATAATGAGGATCTGAAATGGAAGTAGAATAAAATAATTGAATTTGGTAAAAAGATACTCTATTAATTACATTGTTATCGTAAGATCAGGGAATAGATCAATCCTTCGAGTTATAACTATGAAATCCCCATATTATTTGATTGTTCTGTCAATAATAAAAAATATGGATTCAGTCACGGATTTCAATTTGAATTGAGTTGTTTGAAATAGAAATTGAAGGGTGAATATGTTTAGCTGCCTATATTATACGGGGGATCATACGAAAAGAGCTGCAAAAAGTTATAGACTTTATGCTCAATCATAATGGATGTTCCTACTTAAAAAATAGAAATCAATTTAAATCATTTTGGAGGAGGGTCAGCCTAATTATCAAGATCTAATTCTATAATAAGGTATTGTAGTTAAATCACATATTGAATAGTCAAAAAGAATTACCATTATCTAAAGTTTAGAGTAATATCTTGAAGGAAGGAGCTAGATTATCTTAGGTTTGCAATAAAAAAGTGGAGATCAATGGATTCACCCTTGAATTGGATGTCTTAGAGGAAATCTTCTCTGTTTCCCAAGAATAGCAAACTTCATTACTATTTAAGTATTAAGTTTTGATTTGCTCAGTAAATATGATATATTATTTTAGGTCGGTGGAAACCTTTAGGAAGCTAAACGAATATATTTATAGGCTTGCCATTATTTGGACATACCAGCCATGATTTACAATGATGATGAAACTTGTTAATTGGAAGAATGCGTATTTTATTAAAGTGAATTTAGATCAATTTCGCTGATCGCCAAGATATTAAATTTATTGTATTTATCAGAGATAAGTTGTATCAATAAAAATAGAAAGTTATTGTTAGATACAAGAAAGATAAGAATAATAAATTAGACAAAGAAGTTTCATTTGATGAATTTATTTAATTTATGGTAAAGCATAAATGATAGATATTAAATCAATCAAAATAATTTATGGAATTAACATGTCAATTACATATATATATATATATATTAATTTGTCTCTACTTCCTCTGATTATTTTATATATAATATATAATATTTAAAATGCATTAATAAACCTCTCGTAAATAATGTTAAATTTGTCAAATGACTAGAGATAATACTTATTAAAATCCTAATTGCATGCATAGTTACTGTTTGAACTGTTGTTAGAACAACAAAATCAAAGGGTAATGTGAAGCAAAAGACTGTAAAGCTTAAATCAATCTGTCGAAAGTGGTATAATATTTCGAGGAAGGTATGACAGCTCTTCTATGAAAAGTTAATAGGATATAAATGTAAGGACTTACAGGAAAGTAATATAATAATAATTCTGAAATCAGTGTATCATCTAGCATAAAATCATCGATGATTAATAAATCCAAATAATATGCTTCTCCAAATGAATCCATCTATGATTCGCAACAATTCTACTCCAAGAACCCTAAGATGGATATATCTGCTACTCTTAACTATTGTGCCCTTTGTCTCTTCTACATTAGAGACGATTTATTGAAACAATAATTGCAAGTCAACAAAAACAATCATTATTTGGAATGCCAATTGCACACAATTTGTGCCTATTGCGTTAGTTATTTTATTACCCGTAAAAAAAGCAAAAAATATTATTGTGAAATATGTGAAAGACTGATAAAATGAATCAATATATGTTTATAAATTTCATTATAAATGTTCCATCCAATCCTTTGAACCATTAATCCAGCGCTCCTTATCACAAGTAGTATTGAGACTATTATTCCTGTACATCGTCGCCATTAGTAAATGCTATGTTCATTTCATTATTTACATCTGTAAACTTTCCGTTATGATTACTATCCTTTGGAACTGGGATGTATTGTTGCTAACTTCCTATCAGCTATCCGTGAGTTCTGTAGAATTGCTTAGCGTGAAGCTTCATAAATTCTATCGACTTCAATTCAATCATTACCTTCATCAGAGAGCTCCTATTAATTCGGCTATTGATTTGCACTCATTGAGAATTAGCAATTATTATATGAAATATATAAAATAATTATTTTTTATACATTAATGAACTGATTATGTATATCGCAATTATATAAATTCGAAATAATAATTATAGTATCTTAGATTTCCAATATCGTCATTCAGCATCAAATAGCCAAAAATCAATTTAAAATCATTTATCACAAATATACCAATTAAATTTATTTTCAATCCGAATTCCCTATGGGCTGTGCATAAGTGGTCAACACTACACATGAGATTTACGAGCCAATCATAGAAAGAAACTCTTCTAAAAGAACGACTTCAAAAAATGCAACTACTTGTCAAGACTCCCCAATAATATTTCCATTGAACTTACCTGATGGGTTTGGAAAATACAAGAAGAATCCTAGAAATACTGGGAGAAGGACTAAGTTAAGGAATACAATGAGAATAGAAATACAATTAGACAGTAGTAAAAATACTATCCTGTAAAGAAGAACAACATCTGCTTTAGTCTGAAAATGAATTGTATTTATCTCCAATCTATTATTCTAATCTATGATTTATAACAATAATCACTTATCTGGTCACTTGAGACTCAATCTTCGACATACAATTAAATTATTATATTGTATTCAACAAACCAGTATTTAAGTTTGAATTTCTTATAAATAATTTGATTTTCATCAATTTTTTTATAATCTGCCTGTTATTGGAGATTAAAGAAGAATTTAGATATTAATACATACAATCTGCTTTCATTTCTGCAAGATGAATCTGAAATCACAGAGTACATTACAATTTCACTGAAATATATACAGTATTGTCATTCATTATAGACTCAAATTGCATTACATTATAAAATTAATTTATTTTCATTTAATACTATATTATTACCTAGTAAGAACAGGCAAATATATCTATTGCTTAAGTCATATGTGATTTAAATATTAATTGACACATCGGCTGTTTAAAATTGAGAGTGAATGTGATTAGGAGTGAACAATAAATTATGTTATTAATGAATTTTATTGATTATATCTGTTAGCTCAAAGATAATATTATAAAAATTGAAGATTCTAATAAATGAAAAAAGGACCGGTCAAAAGGAAGTTTGAGAGTAAATTAGGTTGTTAATTTAAGGTTTTGGCTTTAGTTCTTCAAATCCTTATGACCAACGCGTTCAAAAAGAATTAGTGTTGCATATACAAAATCAGGTTCAGATAGGGAATGACTTCACCCTAAAGTTATATAGTTGGATGAAGATTTCAATTTTAAAGCAAAAAATACACAAGGCAACAAAACTTGATTTGGGTGATTTCAGGGTGCTATATAAAAATCAAGAGTTATAATTGAACAATTAAGATCTTGAAGTAATTCATATTCTATTGAGATAGGACTATGGAATCAAGAATCATGTGTCATTAAAGCTGGTGGCTCGTAAGTAGGGTTAGTAGACGTATTTCATCAATAGTCTTCATAATATATTGGAAGAGTCCAGAAGTACTCAAGAACAATTTTAAAATGCAAAATGGGCTGTCGAAGGAGCCTTCATGAAGGGAATCACCCCAAAATTGACTGATTTCGGAACACAGGGAACCTACATATTAGAAAATCAGAATCACAAACCAGTGGCAATTTTCAAACCTTATGATGAAGAAGCCTTTGCGTAAGTTCTAAAGTTATTGTGTAGCCCAAACAACCCGAGAGGAATGAGAGGGAAAATGAACTCTCCTGGACTCAGATAGGGCATCTTGTCAGGCGAAGGAGTAGATCGAGAAGTGGCTGCATACCTGATTGATCAGTCCTCTGGACATTATCATAATGGTAATGTTGAAGTTGAGTTAATTTAGTCCCTATAACTAATTATGTCCAAATCTGCCATCCGACATTTCATGAGGCAGAGGAATATAAATAGTTTTAGCATGAAAAAATACCAATCAAAGAAGGTTCGTTTTAATTATACATACCCCATGATGATAATGTCGGTAATTATGGGAGTGGGTTGTATCCATCAATGGAAGCCAGGAAGATAGCCATTTTAGATATAAGAATTTTGAATTGTGATCGCAACGAAGAAAACATTTTAGTGAGAAAAAAGTAATATATCTCTCTATATATTCTATAATAGAAAGCTTCCTTAAGCAAATGGATAAACCAGATAAGCTTTTGATTACTTTTTAATTCCAATTGATCATGGTTACTCATTTCCAGATTCATTTAAAATTTGTAGAGATGAAGTAGTCTGGTACCATTGGAATTAAATGACCTAACCATTTACTTAAGAAGAAAAACTCTTTATTGAAAGGATAGATCCAGAGAAGGATATTAAGATGATAAAAGAAAAAGTATAGTTAAGAGAAATTTGCTTAAGAAATGCGAAGATAGCCACTATTCTCTTGAAAATGGGAGCAGCAGCTGATTTAACTATTCATGATATAGCGTAAGAGATTTACTTTTATATGTAGTGAAATTCTGTATCGAGAAGATCCTGATGAATTGTCTCCAATTGAAAAGGCTGTCCAGACTGCAGTAGATAATTATAAGTATTTTCAATTACATTATTATCAGTAATAATGTTAGAGTGCCAAAGGGGTTTTCAAATTTTAAAGAAAAGTTATTATCAAACAATCTTATTTAAAAATCTTTGGAATTTGAATCCTCAAACTTAAATAATTTGGATAAACCTTAAATCAATTAGCCTCTACTGAAATTATAAATTATAAGAGATGAGGAGGAGAACAAAGACACAAATGAGAGAGAGAATAAAACCTAATATTCTGATAAAAAGTTAACCAGAGCTGGCTCTCAGTAGAACATAAAAAGCATAAAAAAACCCATTGAAAAAGAATGGAATGAAGAATTCTATGCTCATATCTCTTACTTACTTTAATAACTAGTAGAACATAAATAATCAGAGAAAGTACCTTCTCCAAGGAAATACAGGCCCAGATATATCAGTGAAGAAGTCAAATGAGAATTAAATTATTTAATATTCCAGGAAAATTATCGTTATTATATCAAAATTGTATTGACTTATAGGTCAATAGAAATTGTCATCGCTGTCAACTTGATTCTTAGAAACCAAGAACTTTTGATTCGAATCCAAATAACTATAATAGGAAATGAGAATTGAACCTATTGCTATAATCTAATTCATGATGTTAGTAGTTTTATTGTATCATCTATTCATCTTCCTTGATTAATTCTAAATCAGTATATTTTTCTGATTATAGAACCTCAATTCTGATCTTTTTTTATTGAATTTACGGTTACTCAAGATTGTCATTTTCTGAAAATTAGTTTTATTCAATTCTCAGTGGCTTATTATATAAAATAGCTTCCAAAATTCTTTTTTGTTAAATATCATATTCATTCAGAGTTGAAAGACTAGAGTAAAGAATGCAATAGGATACCCTTCTCTTTAGAATTTTAACTTAATTTAGTTGAATTTATACGAGAATTCATTCTACTTCTTTTTCATACCACTGTTCCAATGATTCTTGATTGAATTATCTGTTCGACCAATGATGTGTTTGGCGATTTCAGACCATTTGTTACCTGTAAATATTGAAAATACATGGTTACGAAAGACTTTGTGGTATAGATATAGAATCCATTCTTCATCTTCATCCCAAGGAGATCTTTTTATCGATGGATTTAAATGATTATGCCATCTAAAAAGATGAGTAATGGCATGAACCTTTCTCTACATTGCTTTCCTACTCTGCCTTGCAAATATTGGGCGATTTGGGTCCATTTTTAAGGACCAAAAGTTTGAATCAATTCAAGAACTTTCATATCCTCATCTTCACTCCAAGGTCCTATGTGAGTATGAAGGTTAGTGCTTACTCTTTCGAATGACTTTAGGGTTGTTGGTTATATTTTATTTCATTTAAATTAACTAAAAAAGTAATGATAATTTAAGAAAGGGAAAATGTATTTTTATTTCTTTTTTTTATAAATATTTTTAATTATATTTTATAAATAAGATAATTAAAAATGAGCGATGATATATTAAGCAAGAGTAATTTGGGGGAATTTGGCGAAGTAAGTTTTCAAATAGGTTTTTACTCTAGGACATAGATTAATAGTTATATGAGAGATGCGAGTAGTTTTGTCAGAAATTGAGACGCACAAATTAATAGCTCTACAAGTTTTATTTTGATCAAATTCTAGGCAATTTTCAAATATCGTTAGTTAAAATACACGTATAGCTAAGGAGCAGTTGGGATAAATGTTGGGCGAAGAACCAGAACTCTTAAAGGAAGTGAATGGTTTATTGGAAGATGATGTTAAATTCAAGACTCAGAAGGAGAAATTGACTGAATTCGTGAACAACGAGACCAATTAGAGTAAGGCAATGGAGACCATATTAAAATAAATACAGAATGGGTAATTGGATGGCCATCAGAATAAAGATCACATCTTGGATTTATTCAGCAATGATCCTCAATTGCAATAGTAATTCCTGCAGAGTTTCAAAAAGAAGCACGAGTAGAATCCCCCAAAAAAGAAGGTTGAGGAGAATAGGAATTATTTCTAAAGACTCTTGGACAAGAGTGGAATAGCTGTTATTGATATGGTAAAAATTGATTAATTAAAATAGAATGAATTACTATTTTGGGATAAATTTAGATTGAGAGTGATCCAGTAATTCCCTAATGACCATTAACAGTACATGAATGAGTTCCTGAAGGTAATTCATCTCTATTCTGAATGCATAATCACTCAGATGGAAGTTATGGAATTGATTAATCAATAAGGCTGGTTGGAGAGAGAATACATTGACGATATAAGATCAATGTTAACGACCAGAGTCATAGCTAGAAGAATACAAACGCCATTATTCAAACCATTGAAAGATACTGATTTTGCTTAGGTTGACAGAGTGACTAGATCCTATGTGAGAATGCCAATAGGATATGCTAAGGCAAACAACAATCCTGAGATTCTTAATCATTCATGGGTTTCTGTTCCATTTGGTTCTGAAGATTAATCATTCTTGATTATGAGGAAAAACACCTTTGAGGAGCAATTGTTTAAAAGTGAAGATGAACGCTTTGAATTCGATGTCAACATCTAATAGATCAAAAGAACTATTAATCTACTTCAAGAAATCATTGATGGAAATAAGGGTGAGTAAGCTTTAGTGACCAAAGTTATTGACATGAGAATTTTATAGTAATTGTATAGAAATTAGACTCAAGATCAGAACGAAATCATCTAATTGTTTTAATCAAAACCTGTAGAAAGTGCTAAGATTTTGATTAAGAGAGTCAAGTAGAAATTAAATGAATTGGTACAAGCAAGGAATACTAAAGCTAAATAAGTTTGGGATACAGTCTCTACAATTAATTTTCATCGATCATTGGATCATAGATCTTTCTATTTCAAAAAGAATGATAAATTGGTAATCAATGGATAGAGATTTGTCAGAGAAATTGAAGAATATGCCAAAAATGTATTAATTAAATTCCTGGGAACTAAGGATCATGTATTCATTAAAAGAAAAGCTGATATCATTTAGTTCACCTTTGATGAGTCATTTTTAAATTCCTTAGCTTAAATGACCAATATCAAACCATTCCTACCAAAACAAATGCCATTGGCAGCTCCGACAAAAGAAAATGTCCGTTTTTGTCCACTTATTTCACTTTGGATGGGTAATGAACAAATACTCTAAGAGTGTGGGCAATTTGTTATCCATTATCTATAAATTATGGGTGGGAATAACTCATTAGATAAAAGAAATGGTACATTCTTGATGATTAAATTGATCAATCACTTTTTTTAAGTTCCTATGAAACCTATGTAAATATCTGAGTTGATATTAAATGATACTAAATTAAAGACAGAAATAACAGAGTTAGAAATATATGATATTCATTATAATCCTGAAGAGAATACAGTCTCAATTCCAGAGATAGAGAATGAACCTCCAGGACACTTTTTAAATTTACAACCTAGAGTGAAGTCTACAACTTATGTTACTCAAAATTTGTACATCTTATTGAGATTTTTGCATACCATATATCAGAGATTAGAGATGGCCTACATAATCAGTAAACAGAACACTCTTGGAAAGGATAGGAGATACAATTTATTTAAATCAGCACTGTTCCTTTCTTTGAAGGCCAAAGACTTTAAATATGAAGATCATTTAAGAAGCTTATTTGGAAAACATGTAAATATAGTTATGACTCTAGGGTTTCATATTTTCGACATTAGAAAAGGTGCTTCATGATGCTGCCAAATAGTTGGCAATCTGTGCTTCAGATGCAGTGACAACTAGTTATTTTGAGAAGTCTGCTTCATACAATGGAGACATTGATAAATACTTTTAAGTAGTATCAGGAATAGTCAATGGAGAAGGGATCAAGGTATCTGATCTGGAGGCTGAAGTGTATTACCAATTTTAGACACTCTAAGAAGAAGAGATGCTGTTAAGATTGCATGAGACACTTCAGAATTGCAAACCAGAGAAGAAACCCATATACAGAGTAAGATGATTAAGTATTCATTTTTAGATTGCATGTTGGCATAAGGCGTGTTTCATATCGATGTTGCCAGGATATGGAGGTCACAATCAAGAGAAATGTACTTCTTGGAAACAACCCTTTTTGATGAGAAATATGATGAGAGGATAGAGGAGAATGATGATTAGAAATGGCATTGAATGGATGGTAGATGAGATGTGTCATTTCAAACCTATTATCAATCATGGAGAAGATTACTTAAAGTGTGTATGATTTCATAGCAACAAATTTATTAATATATCTATTAAATTACAAAACTATCATAATTATCAAGCATCCACCCATAGCATCTCTCCTATCTTACCTATTATGGCTGGCAATGATTGATTTCTCCACTATTTCTATACACTCAACTCCTCCATTATTATGTATAGATTTTGAATCAACAATCCAAAACTTTATTTCAACACCTTCAAACTCGACGGTTTTTAACTAAACAAATACAAAGTGCTAGTATATTCAATTACATGTACTCATTTTATTATTGGATGTAACTCTTACTCCCCTTGAATTTAAATTCATATTTCAATGTCACGCCCTTAATCTTTGCTATCTACTACAACAGTAAGCCTAAATAGCCCAAAGATGTAGCCAGTTGATCCTCATCTTAACTCGACATATTCAATTGACCATCATTCAGAAACTTGATCTTGTGTAATCCCCACAAGAGTCTCTAATTTTCCTTGTCAAAGAAAATCGTACATAACTACAATAGAAACAACCGCTTTATTCCTTTAGCCACTGTGCTTCTAATCTATATCGTTTCCCTTAAGAAATAGAAGGATAACTCACTCTTTTTTTTGACATGACTTAAAATCTTCCTTCAATTTATCATTGAATTTATCAATCCAATCAGCTCTCTCTTTATACACTCGCTATTATTCAGCACAATATTGCTAATTCTTTGTGATTTCTTAACTCTCCTTATCCATCTGTTTCTATATTTCCTTCTTCTTAATCTCAAATTCAGTGCTCAAACACTTAACATTATAAGCATCGCTTTGTTTCTTCGACCCTTATTCCATATAGCTCAACAACTAATTCAACTCCTCCTCTAAAGCAATCCTTTGATTCCTCAAGCTCTCCTTCCTCTCTTTTAATGATTATAATTCTTATAACATTAATAATTATAATCTCTAATACAGATAAATCAATCTAACTCTCTCTCATAATAAATATTTTTTAAATCAAATCATTAAATGTACCATGACTACACCTTAGAATCTATACAGAGTCTCACTATTTTTAATCTTTCTTTCTAAATTAAGTCATTTACAATACTATAAATCAATATCAATAAAAATTAAAACTAAAAACTGATGCTTGATTATATCAAGGAAAAGAATAATATCATCATTACAAAATAAAAATCGGGGAATTCGCTCTACTAAAGCAGCGAGTCTAGTCCAATCAATCTCTTAGGGAATCACAAAAAATAAAGATTCCCAACCATCTCGAATGCATAATTAAAATCTGCCATTGAGTAAAATTATTTGGAACCTGGTCAGAAACATACTATCATTAGAAATCCTAATTAGTTAACTGTATTCCAAATGCAATTTGATATGAACTCACCTAGGACTCAAGCGGCTATGGAAATGCTTAAAATACACGAGGATGATCTTAATGTGTAGGAGTATGCCAACTTTTATTAAAAGAAATTGAGTCAACTCTAGAACCTTGTCCAATATTTACAATATGTATCTAATAAATATCAAACATTAAATGACCTTTTAAAGCGAAGAAATCAAATCAAACATATTCAATCTGAAGTTACTAAACGTTTAAACTCTAAAGATATCAAGATTAAAGATTAGTCTCTAATTGCTGAGTAACCTGAACCCAAGAATACTTAAAGGGAAGATTCATAGATCTCTGTTATTTTAAATGCAGATCAAAAAAAGGAATTATTCGAAAAAAAGATAAATAAAGAATCTGAAAATTACAACAAGTACAGTGTTCATCTATATTTCATAGATTTCTAAATATTGTTTAGGATTAGGTTAATAAATAGGAGGAATACTACAGTAAGACAGCCCCAGAAATCTATGAAAAAGCTGAGCAACTCAAATAAAAGAAATTAGATTAAATTAAAAAGAAATTGAAAAGAAAGAATCAAAAAGTAGATTAGATATGTCAAAAAATTAAACAAGAGGAGTAACTATAATATAGAAAGCATAAGAAGATTGTTTAAGAATTAGAAAAAGATCTGGATTAACATTTTGAGAGAAAACAGAAATTACTCTTATAATCATAGGAGGAACTGGTTGATCAATTAAAAAAGAAAGAGGAAAAAGAGAGAGAAAGATAATTGAAGAGACAAATCTAAATAAGTTTGGAGCAAAGTATGATTAACTAAGTGATGGAGTCCATGAAAAAGAAGTCTGACTATTTGAATGATTATTTGAATAGAAAATAATTAGAGGATAGAAAGAAATAATAGCAAAGTTTGAAGATGTTCGAGGAAAAATAAAAAAAATTATAAGAATCTTCTGCACAAAAGGAAAATGAATATGTCAAAATGTATTTTAGTAAATCAACATAACGATAAGTAATATTAAGTGTATATTAATTAGATTTAACTTAATAAACATGAAATTTCATAAATAAAACAATAAAAAAGCCTATCCATGAAAAATAGTAGGATTATGTAAAAGTACGAACAATACTAAGAGTCCCTCGATTAGAAAAGATCTGATTCCCTTATTTCGAAACTTCAAGAAGCTGATGATAAACTCGAAAATGGCTTGAAGAGGTAATCATGATATAGTATTATTATCTATAGACATTAGTCATTATTGGATTTACGAAAATAGAATCTATGTGAGAAAAATGAACATCGTTTTAAATTGGCTAAAGAAAAATAAATGGAAAATATGTTGGAAAAGATTCATAAATAAAACAAAATTTTAGAAAAAAATCTCGAGATTTCGCAAAAAAATGAAAAAAATAAATAAGAATTAGAATTTTTGGAGAAATACAAAAAAGAAATAATGTTAGATAAATTAATATAAAGAAACCAAAAAATATAGAAATTATAATCTTGAATTATTTAATGTTTTTTGGTTTATAATAATTTGGTTATAAAATGTTCTATTATAATTTGAATTTAATTAGTGCTTCTCAACCTATATGTTATAAATTATCTAGTTTTATGAACGAATCAATTAGAAGCACACTAAAAAAGGTATTAGAAATGTAACTTGATTGCACGTAAATACTAACAACAATTCTATTTAAAAATAATGATACGAATAAAGATGTAGAAATTCGTACAACCAAATAATTACTTGAAGAACAGAGGAATTAGATTGACGCAGGTGATCAAAAACGCAAGAAAACACTTCTCAATAATGAAAAATCATTAGATATGACCAAACAAAAAAACTCAGATTAACCATTAATTTAAGATACTAATGTTCAACTCAGTTTTTCTCCTGAAGAATGCTATTCTAAATTGAATAATATGATATCAGAATTTAGGGAGAGAAACTCGCTAGCTACGAAAATTCTCAATTTTGATTTTGAGTACATAAAGGAATACCATAGTAGAAACAAATTCAAGGAGTTAAGAAGTAAGGTCAAGCTCGTGATAAACAGAATTCAAAATAAGAGGACTATGATCTCTATTGTGAATGGCAAGAGGATATATTAATGTCCTTCATGCAATTTTTAGGGGTTTTCTAGTGTGTATTATCCTCATATTTTGAAGAAGCATTGTTAAAATTATTATATCTTCTGTTGTTTCTTATGTTAGCAAGATTTCTCATCCTTTACTGTATTAAAAAAGCATCTTAAAAAATATCATATGGAAGCATTGAACACGAGTTCAGATATAGAAATAATAAGGGTGCAATAGGATGAGAATGAAAATGATTTAAGTATTAGCATTTGAATGTTTTGATTTCTATATTACAATCGAGGGTACCTTTTAAAATTCTATGAGCTCATATCATCTATATACATATTATAATTTAATTAAAACTTAATTATTATGTCTGAATACTTTAGAAAGTATATCAAGAAGGAGAATTACCCAAATCATTTGTAATTATCTCCTTATCTATTCTTTTTAGCTCAAATATCAAATACAAGACGTCTTTTAGGAATTGCATTTTAGAAGTATGACTGTTTATGAATCTTCAATAGGCATTCAAACGTAGAAATTGGAAGGAGACAGATGGTGATGATTGGGATATCATGTGGGCTGAGAAGGAGTGGATACATGAAGTGATGGATCATATTCATCTTCAACCTCACTAAAAAATTAATCATTTTCGCAATCACTATGAAGTATCATAGTATTAATAATTAGCTAACTCGAAAAGATTTGATGATCAAAAATCTGAAAAAATAAAGGAGAATGTTGGAGAAGGAAGGCAAAACAGATGAAGCTAATTCGTATCATATTCCTTTTAACGACTTAGTTATAATTTTTTCCCACTTACATTTCATCTACCTAGTGAATACCCAATTTTTAATGAAGAATTCAAAAAGCAGGGGGATAACAAAACTGCTTGGATCATGAAACCAGTATGTTTTTACATTATATAATTTAAAGATAGGAAAATCATAAGGGAGAGGCATATTCTTGTTTAATAAAATACAACAAATTTCTTAATGGAAAAATCAAGTTAAATTTAATCCAGAAAATCCATCAGCTGAGTCCTACATAGTCCAAAGATATATAGCAGACCCTCTCTTGATTGGAGGGAAAAAGTTTGATGCTAGAATATATTTATTATGCACATCTTATTCCCCCCTGACTTTGTACTTATATAGAACTGGTTTTGCTAGATTCACTCATCATAGATATGACAATGAGGACATTACCAATACTTGTATATAATTATAAACTAAGATTAGATGTTCATTTAACTAATGTGGCAATCTAGAAGACATCTGATAATTATGATGAAAAGTTAGGTGGCAAATGGGATCTATAAAAATTGAAATTATTTTTGATGACTAAGTATGGATAAGACAAGGTTTAAGAATGTTTCTATAATATCCAATAATTAATGATTAAATCCTTGTTGGCAGTATAAAAAATAATAATTAACGATAAACACTGTTTTGAACTATATGGATTTGATATACTATTTGATTCCTCTTTGAAACCATGGTTATTGGAAGTAAATGCAAGGTTAATGTTATTTAATTTAATAAAGTCCCTCAATGACTTCTAATACACCTATTGATTTCGAATTAAAGTGTGGATTACTTGATGATGTTTTTACAATAATAGATCTCGAAAAAATACTAACTGGAAATGAAGAATAAATAGGGGGTTTTGATTTAATTTACAAGGGAGGCCCTATCAAATCATAATATTACTCCTCATCAATCTCCTTCTTAGGTACATTTAATAATAGGAAAGCACACTTAAAGAAATTAGCCAAAAATTGTGGTATTTTATTCTTTAATAATTAGCTCTAAGATTAAACCAAACTACTCCATAATTAAAGAGTTCAGAAGGTACCAAAAAAGAGAAGGATAAAGATAAAGATGATAAACAAATGAGGAGTGCTTCAAAAAGTTCTTAAATCAATTAAGTAGTTTACCATCACTATCTTAGAATTCAAACATATAGAATAAAATAGCTGCTCAACCAAGAGGGATTACAAATATCAAACGAACTTCAACCGACTTACCGATCTTAATGAATAAGTAGAATTCTATACGCAAAGAGGCAAACCTTAATAGTTAACAAAAATAAACTATCTCCATATAATAAAAGACGGAATTAGAATTCAACTAAAATAAAGTGTATCTATTATTATACAACAATTTAGATTCTCTTAATTAAATAATTCTGCTCTCAGTCCTTATTAATAAGATGAAAGTGTTACAAACAACAATAGAGTTATAAAGAATAGTTTTTAAACCTTGCCTAAGATTGCTAAACCAGAATCCTTTATATAAAATGCATGAATTGGGAAACATAGAATAATTATTTAAATTTGTAATTTATAAGATTATATTGTTAACTACTACTTTTTCATATAATTTTATCAAACTCATGAACATATCTTAAGGAATTTTAGATCAAAAATTCTGAATTCAAGGGATTCTCTAAATTTTGAGCCTAATTTTAATTAATTTGGAATTCCTTACATTGTCAAAATAAACGTGATGATTGTCAAATTTCCATTTGAAATGTTATTTCTAAGCAAATTGCTACAATTCTTAAATGCTTTTAACATTGAATAATTTGATGGCATTTTCAATGGTTAAACTCTTGTATGATGCATTGGCACTTAAGGCGGTTTGTAATCTAAATTCACAAATTCAAATTACCTAATAGTGTCCATAATTCTTTCTAAGAATACAGTCTCAATTCCTGTTGGATGATAATCACCTAAAAGATCAGAATAACTTCCTATGCTCAATTTGTATTCCAATTAAAGCACAAAATGAACAAATGGGTTTGAAAATGTATCCTTTGGTAATAATTCAATTTGGGAATAATATTAGGCAAATCTATTAAATCATTTACAAAATATGGATACTTATTAAAGGACAACAGGTAAATCAAGTATATACCAGTATAGTGAGCTTTATCTCTGCTTTCTAGGCCTTAATTATAAAATTTCATCAATCTTTCTATTGCTAATTCAAAATTTTCAATTTGTTTTGAAATCAATAAATAGGTGACTTCCAACTCACAGAAATGTACTAATGATATATACAAATAATTTACAGGCGTGCTTTTCTGTAGCCTATCTATTTGCAGCCAATTCATTAAAAATTTCAAGCTAGACATTAGACTATATTTGAATACTTTCAAATGCTTTAAATTTTAAGGAATCTGAGGATTGTTAGGGTCAACCTAGATGCTGGAGGATAACAATTGCAATTTTTGCTCCATATTTTGAAAAAATAATTAATTAATGTAATACTGGTGTTGCATATATTAAAATAGATGTATATATAAAGAAATGAACTTAATGAAATAAAATAATTAATATGAAATCATTGAAAATTGAATATCATTTTGCTTCTCATACTATAGTCACTAATAGCAATTATTTTGAAGTTAAACAACAATCAATTTATGCCAATTTCATATGATCCTGTACTAGGTAATTATGATTTATTCAATTTTAATGGCTGCACAATTTGAAAATTTAATTAATATTATCTTATTCAACTGATTATTGGCCTCAGTAAATTAAGTCTAAATTTAAGATATATGATTGATTTATTTTAATTTGATTAATCTCAGATATTATATCTTTTCTTTATCGCTGTTAATTTTGAATTGCATATGAAAAGTAGTTAGACTGACAGATATCATTCTATATTTCAAGAATCTTAATACAAATGCGCACTCTTCAGAGGATTTGAGAGATTCTATTAAATGTTAAGGAAAAACTATGTTCTGTAAATGTAGATCTACCTAAAAACAGATTGATATTAAAGTAGATGTTAACTCAAAGTACTATGGTCTGTAAGAGTTTAATTAATTAATCAAAGTTCACTTTTTGAATTATCAGAGAAACAAGTATAAATTTAATACTTCAATTAAATGATTAGATTAGTCCTATTGGAACAATAGCCTAAATATCTTTAATAATTCAAAAGTAAATAAAATACTTTTTAATTATTGAAACAAATAAATATCTAATCCTTCAACCACTCCAAGCAATCAGAAGTGGATAATTTCTTTAAATATATCACATATCAATTATAGCCTATAAATACATTTCAGAAGCAAAGATGATCAAAAAAGACATATTTCTCTTTTATCCTTATAGCTATATAATCCACTAGAACAACGGCAGAATCATTTTATTAATAATATTTGATTATATACTAAGTTTGTTTTATTATTTAGATTATATTAAATTGCCCTCATTTATATATGTCGTCTATGTAGTTTAGGATGAAGAACTCCAGACCCATAACCACAAATGGTACAAGAATGATGGAGAGTAGCGCCAATATGGGAAGTAAATTAATGTATAATTATGACCATCCAATAAGTAAATAACTTACAAGTCCTAAATTCTCATGTGAATATGAAGTTACTCAAGAAGAAATTAGACAACTTAAATTATAACTAAATGCATCAAAAAAAGAGTCATCCTAAGCTAAATCTCGAATCTTATATTTAGAAGTATCAAAAATATTCATATTAGAAAGAATTACAAAGATATGAAAACTTAGTTGAAGAACATAGTAAAACTGCCAATAATAATGACACAACCAAGTTAGTGATTGAAAAAGCTGCAATTGTTCAAAAATTAAGAGCGAAACATAAACAACTGGTCCAAGAATTGCTTGAAAAAACTAAAGAAATAGCTTAATTAAAGAAAAGCACTAAATACACCACAGTCCAAGAATTAGAAGTATCTACATCTTACACTTTAGATTGAAGTTCAAAACTATGGGGAAGAGAATTAAAGACTAAGGGAAAAACTAGAATATTACCAATCTATAGTAGATCTTCGTAGTAGCAAGGAACCTTTGGAAAAGAAAATTATCCAATATGAAAAAACCTACAAGATCATTCACAAAGATAATTAGGAATTACTTAATTAAATCAAGTAATTAGAAAATTAAAATAAGCAACAGAAGGTATTATATCATCCAACTATTTTTTTCAGTAAAAAATAGAGCAATTAAATAAAGAGATCTCATCTCAACAAACTGAAATATATAAATATCAAGAATCCATCAATGAGTTGTAATCATACAACGAACGTATTCAAGCAATGTTGGAAGAAGAAAAACAAAATGAATAGCAACCAAGTGAAGAGTTACGGTAAGAATGTTTTTAATAAATTGAAACCTTGAAAAGTAAACATACTGAAGAGCTAGAGTAATAATTCCATTTTAAATTAGTGAAAAAAATAAGGAAATCAGAGACTTAAATGCTGAGATATATAAATAGACATTGCACATCCAAGAACTTGAAAAACTACTTGAATAGTATGAAGAATCAATTAAAGAAAAGCAATCCTCTAATTAATCCCCTATGCAAATTTAAAAAAGCTTTTGATTAGATATATGAAATTTAATCCACTTATTTCATTTATTTATTAATATTCATCATTGTTGAAATTTTTGATATCTGAGAATTATGTCAAAGAGAATTGCATTATTCAAATATTTTATATATCTCCTTTAAATTAAAATAAACATGATTATTCATTTTTATGTTATAAGAAATTTAAAGGAGATATTTCATCATAACCAACTTAAAGAAAAAATATCGTAGATTTTTGGAAACTGCTTTCAACTTAGATATCAAGTTCTTAACGTTATAAATCATAATAATTTTATGGCTGATCAAAAATTATTTAATATTAGATTGTATCAGGGGAAGGTAAGACTCATATAAATGGATTAAGAATAAATTAGTTCATTATGTAAGGTTGGGTTCCTAATTTTAAAGAATGTATAAAACGATTACTATAAGGACATTATAACAAGAAATCTAATTCTATAAGAAGAACAGCATAAAATATTGAGTATGCAAAATATAAATTCAATGTAAATATAGTTGAGTAGATGAAAATTATTTGGTTATTTCTGATTATAGCATTTCTATTAGTATAAATAAAAGTTAAAAGAGGAAAATAGAAATGGCATGTTTGTTGAATAGTTTTATTTAGTTTTTGGAATTCTTTTGATTTGTAAGTGAAGATAGAATAACATTTAAAAGCGACTTTACATATAATATTTCAGAATTATTAACATACAAATAGAGTTGTTATCTACAATGTTACTAATATTTAGTTCTTATCATTGTTAGAGGAAATAATAACACTAGACCTAATAAATATGCGAGATGTAAATTCTCTTATATTAACTTCGGATCTAATAACTGTACAACTAGAGTCTCCTAAAAATGATGAGTAATTATGCACAAAGCGCTTTCCATTTGAAAAACCTTAAGTTATTACGAAAAATAATATTTTGAACTTTTTTATAATAAGTTATTACATCATTAAATTTTATTAATAAATAAGTTAACTATGAGAACGTAAATAAAATATCCTTAATTCTTAGACACTAGGAGAATCAGTTAATTTCCACAGTGCAAATGTAAGTCTAAAGAATTAGGAAAAAATATCCTATCTAAATACATTTAGAATCTTTTGTTTAAGAAGTTCAACAAATATTTTAACTTGAAAATCAAGAAATCATACAAAAACAAATACTTAACATACTTCATTAAAATAAAATTCTAAGATCGTCTGTTTAAATTAATTAATTTAGAATATAAGAAAAATAAATCATTTTAAAAGCTCACACAATTTATGTGAAAATAAATTAAAATGGTAGATTCATGTATCAAAACAATGAGTTAAATATAGTTTTCTAAATTTTAAATAACTTTTGCATATATCATGGTTAAGTCTTGAACAAAAAACCAAATGGTGAAGGGTGCTTCAAGTGGATTAATGGTGAATAATATATTGGTCAATGGTTAAATGCATAGAAACACGGGATTGGCTAATGGATTGGACTAGAAGGAGATACATATATAGGATAATGGGTCAATGGTTAATAGGATGGTTTGGGAGAACATAAATGGAATGGAAATGTCTATTTTGGTTAATGGACTAATTCAGCCAAGAATGGATATGGGATTGAGTAATTCTTAAACGGTGATAAGTACATAGGAAATTATTTTTATGGTAAGCCTCAAGGCAATGGGGAATATAGGTGGTTGGATGGTTCAATATATTAAGGGTAATTTTTAGAGGGGAAAAGACATGGACATGGAATGTGGAGTAACAAACTTGGATCATCTTATGAAGTAAAATTAATATTTTAAATCAGGGAGATTATGAAAATGATTTAAAAAATGGGAAGGGTAAATTGATTTATCAAGATGGAAGTTATTATTTTGGTTAATTTGTAAATGATATGAGAGAGGGTTAAGGAACGTATCATTAAAGCAATGGAGTGATAATTGATGGATTATGGAAAGAGAATAGATTCATTGGGAGTAATAATAATGATTCGAATCGGTAAAGGAAGGATTAATCGTAAGCAGAATAAAATCAGCGGAATCTGATTTTCGCTCTAAACAATTGGCAAAATCAGAAATTTAATCTGCAATTGAAATAAGAATCGAAATTAAATTAAAGCAATAGGGCAAACTCAACAAATTAATAAAGAGCATCTAGAATGTCAAGATGTTAGAGGAATCCCAAATCGAAATCTGATGATTTGTAAGGCATTTCAATAGATGAGGCAGAGAGAACAATAAAGAAGAAGAAAAACTATAGGTCTTAGTAATCAAATTATTTATTGATTAATAACAACAAAAAATCGATAAAAAATGTATTTGAATTTTGATGAATATATAATTCGACAACTTATATTTAGGATAGGCTAAATTTATTTAATAACATTATTATTATTCTTTCATTTTTTCAAACCAGGTGAATTTGAGGTTTAACTAGAGAATTTAGCGATATATTATTTACTTCATTAGTTTTGCTTTATTCAATGTTTAAGCCTAATCTTAATCACCTTTTTCTGCCTTGCTCTTATCGGCTAAATTATAAGAATTAAGGATTTACCCTCACTCATCGGTCCTAATTACAGATCCTTCAATCTCTTTTCTATGTTGACTTCGGCTGCAATTTACTTAACTTGATTCCATATTTGAGAGTCCTTTCCTAAACTGATTAACCAATTTTGTTTTTGCTATATGAATCAAAACGAATATGTTACTAGTAAGAAGATTTGTTATGGTCCCAAAATACTTCCTGGTCTACAAATACGGATCCAACCTATAAAATCTGGAGCAGGGAATCTATTCGATATTAGAGATGGCATTACCTATAATGTTTGATCACATATGCTGCAATCAATGTTCCTGTTCTACCCAATCCTGCTTTACAATGTACAGCCACCACATTCTCTTTTTCAGCTATCTCAAGGAATCTCAAAATCTTATCATCTCCTGGGACTGATCCATCTAGAAAGTAGATTTCTTCATGTTTTATGCCATTTTTTATAAATCTTTACTCCTCATAAGCCTTCTTATTCAATCTGACAACACAAGTCACTCCAAATTACTTGAAGATGGGCACATATTCTTCAGGAGTGAATGTACGATTCTAATTAGAGATAGGTCACTTACTCCATCAGCGTCTTTCTATGTTGCAGATGGCCCTGAGAAGGCTATGAATTTATTGGGAACAATCCAATTTAAATCTCCATTCTCGACTCTTTCATAAAATTCATAATCTCTAAGATTGAATTTCCTAACATCGAACCATTTCAATTTAATTGCATATTCCAAGCCTCTCAAACAATGTAAAATCTATATGGATACACAGATTAATATACCGTGCATTTATAAGTACATTATCCGTAACTTGCATCTCTGAAATCTTGAAAAGCGGGCTTTACGGATTGGAATGGTTTCCATGCATCGTCTGCACTCAATTTCAAGATGATCACTTGAAAGGCACCCATCAAATAGGCAGCATTGGCTCTTTTAGCACTATCCAAACTTGTATAGTGATAGATGGCATATTGTTGATATGTCCTATCACTAAGCAATTTCTCCAATTCAGTCACGAATCTGTAAGTGTGGCCTAAATTCAATGGACCGAAATCTGCAAAAAAGGGCTCGTACACAAGATCCTTAAAACAGATTAGACTCCATCTCATACCTGATCAATGCAAAAATAGAATGCATTTGGCTGATTTCTTGGGGCTTGGCGATCAGAAATCCAATAGAGTTTGTCTCAGAATACAAAAGAGATATTACCTTTAATGATCTCAACCGATCCTGGAATCGGAGCTTGATTTTGATTAGGCTACATAAATATAATATAATCTCAATATTGTTATGATTAATTTAATTATAAACTCATCTTTTAAATACACTCCATCCTTATCTCATTCACGATCAAATACACCTCATTATCCATATCCAAACTAAGCTCGTCAAACATCAACAAATACTATCAGCTATTCTAAATATACTATTTAAATAAAAACCTATGAACTTCTTTAATAGAAAAAAACCTTGCAAGGAGCCCAATTATTCCTGAAATGCATCACCTCGAATAAAAGATTCTTCAAATATTTTGAATTGCTATTAGTTTACTCTTTAAATCACCATAATTTCTATAAACACCCTAGATAAAGTTATAATTTCTAATATAGAACTTTATTGCATTATTCAAATCTCTATTAATCTAAGTCTTGCTCTCCTCGAAAGCTTCATCATTCTGAATAGCCTATTCCAAGAAGGCTTTTAGCACTTCATAGCAATTATCAAGCAGTTCACAGACAATTTATCTGAAAGAATGAGTTTCAAAGATCATTTTCATCATTTTTAGAACAATTCTTCATTATAAAATAATAGAAATAAAAGATTGACTTTATATGAAAATGCATATTTTAATCAAATTTATTTCAAACACCATATAATAATAGAATTATAAATTAGCTCAAAAATTAATTATTATATCTAAATTCCCTTAAAAATGATATTTATATTAAATTTAGGTATTTTTAGAACTGATTACATATCAACTAAACTTTTTTTAATTAGAGTTTACATAAGTTTCATCAATTCATTTTAAATGATGTCTTGATTCTATATGAATAATCATTTTTAATTCACTTTTTATTAAACAACTAATTTACTATTAAGCATAAATTTAAGTTCTAGTAACTAAGATTCTCTTTCTCCTACATACTTTCCAAGTTGTATTCAATATATAGAGTCGATTAAAATTTGAATAATAATAGTTTTTCTCTTAAACAAAAATTTAAATATAAAATATGATATATAATTCACATAACTAATTCCGAACTTACTTAAATGAAGATATAAGGAAATATTATTTTACAACAGCCCCTTGAAGTATCTTAATCTTAACACAATATTAATCATCTTATATTAAATGATTACATCTCAAATCTTTTACATCTGTATAAAATTAGCATTAATTAAACTTACATTTAAAACACTGTTTATAACATCATCAATTAAATTAGGTCTATATAAATATATAACTTTATCAAATATAAAGAAAATTTAGAATTACTTGGAAATAATTATTTATATTATATAAGTCTTAAGAATATGAATCAATGAATTTTACGAAACGATATAATTTGTGTATATTAACTAGATTAAATGTAATTAATTTTTCTCTGTAAATAAAATGGACATCACAGATAAATTTTTTTAAATAGCTGGAACATCTTCATTAAAATAGAGTATCTATGAAAGCGAGTCTGACTATTTTAATAGTTACACATAGTAGATAGTATGCAAATGAGCTTAATTTTAGTATAGCATGGTCATTACAATAATCTAATTTATGGAAATACAGAAGGACAAATATATTGCTAAATCAAATCTGTATGGACATCCTTTTTCTGAAAAGGAGAGAGATGATTTTGACCATGAAGTGCAAACTAAAATTAGTTTATGTTCGGAGAAGATAAAGGGTATTTAAGAGATGCTGAAATTATCAAAAACAAAGACAGAATATGCTCATAAAGAAATAGTGTTAGGGTGTCTGATTTGTGAATTAAATAAGGGTATTCTTCTATTCAAGGAATTTAAACTATTTCGACAAAGACAAAAGGAAAGGATTTCATAGTTGACAAAATTGAGCAAAGTGAATTCCAAGATTGATAAAAGGTCAGAAGGATAAGTTCCAGTTTCAAGTGAATAAAAAAACGACCCTCTTTATCAGGAGAATCAACAATTATTAAAGAAATACGATAATGAAATGAAAGATATTCTGAGTATTCAACAGTAAATCAGGGACATTTCATCGTCTCTATAGAGAATGCAAGAGATAATTGCTCATCAGGAGAAATTAACAGAGGAAATAATGATTTAAGCAAATGAAAGTTTGTTAAATATAGAAAAAGGAAATAAGCATTTAATTAGTGCAACGAAAATGAATGAATAACTTGGAACGAGATGGGGTTTGCTGTTTTTCTTAATGGGGATTATATTGTTAATTTATGATTATATAAATGCTTGAATTGATATAAAATTGGATATATATCAATGCTTTGTTTCTTAGGGTTTTGGTGCGCTACTTCCACCTCCAGTGGTTTATAATCCTACTGCTGTTTTGAAGCTGTCATAAATCCACCATTACAAACCAGTGAGTGTACCAATCATAATAATTCTGGTACCTAATCCTCTCCATAATCCTGAGAATCCAATTTCCTTGTAGATCTTACCAACGTTTTCACCCAAAGATCCTAAGATAATGCGATGTCCATACCTCCTGTTTAGATTGAGTTCAATTTTGATACGATAGTGTCAGCAGGGTGTGAAACGACGGCACAGAAGATACCAGCCAAATATCCTGATGCAAATGTCACTGACAATTATGTGAATTTAGAGTATGAGTCCTTTGGTTTAGTGAACACATTTTCGTAGAATAATGCAACAATTTATTCAAAAGCAACGAACTTGACGATTGTGTATGGAACTTGTCTAGCCCAAAGTGGTCCCAAACCTTTGTAGAGTCCATTGATGCCTTAGATTACTTAGAGGATTATAAATACCTTCATTTCCTTTGACTTAATTGAATGCTTGAGTTCCACTTGTGGTGAATGAACCTGGCTTTGAGGTTTACATTCTGACCTTGATTGCTTCCATTGGACATAAGAGAGTATCAGCAATGATTTCAGCACTTCCTGAAGCAATGGACCAACCGATTCTTCTATATTTATTGGCATTTTCTTCTCCGACAACCGATTTATAAACATCCTTGAAGATTTCATAGAATCCGAATTTGCCCAAGCCTTAAAGTGAATATCCGATCAAAGTTGGTCCCCAAGCCAATGTAAGTCCTCCGAATCCTTCGGTTTTACTGATTGTGCTTAATCCATCGCCCAAAGATTTGTACAAAGTTGGGAAAACCTAGACAAGGATTATCATACTATTGTACTTATCTTCTGCACTTGACGACATCTAATGGGACAATTGCAGTGTGTGTAAGACCACATGCTAAGGTGCCACCAATCATACATTTAACATAATAACTCAAATCGTGTTTATCTCCACCCATTAAAAATATAAAATATCTTTAATTCAATAAAACAGAGATTCATTTTTCTTAAATATCACAAATCCATTAAGTATTATTTACGAACGAGTTTTGGTTTCCGCATACTTATTAACTTCCCGAAATAGATCCAGTTAAATTACAATATAAATATTTGTGCAATTTACAATCTTGATATAATCATTATATTTTCAATTAACATCTAATCATTTAAAGGACGACTACTTTGTAATTCCAGTCAAGGAATCTCGTTTCATCGTAGAATTTGTGAACGTCTTCGATCTAAACAAAGATGGATTAACAGCATCATGCTTCTTTTTAGAAGGTATCATTTGAGTTATGTTAACCAATTAACATCTGATAGGGTAAAGTTCTTCGTCAGGTTCTGTATAAAATAATTATGTATACCATATTCTTGGTAACTCTGTTGGGTAATTGTAACTCGATGGTCCAGAATTTAGGAGGAGGTCATATGAAATTCTTATTCTTCCACGATGGTTGACAGGAAGGCCTTGGACATGTGTTGTTTAGGTTCAATTTTAAGATTTTACTTAATGTTCACGAACCATTGATGAATCAAAGCTATTTCTACAGTTATTCCTGGAGAAAGCAATTGACTCAACAAATTAAGTTGACTGACTCTATATAGAAATCTATATTGAGTTCTTTAAGAATTGGGTAAGGACCATTGATCCATTAAGGATTATATCAAATTTAAGTTAATGTCTTAAGAAATTTCCCCTCTTGATGTATAAAATGTGATTTAGTAAAGTAGTTTTCCTACATTAAAAATATCTTTTTCTATATTTTTGACATTATGTTCCTTATATTTAGGGAAGAGTAAGGCAATTTGCAGAGTTGGACTGTTCACATTAATAAAGATATTCTGAAGATTAATGTTCCCATGGTATATGGTTTTGGCTTGATATTTCTGAATGGTTTGTAGGGTCATGAAAATAATAGATACAATTGGCACTTCTTTAAATTCAAAACCATTTAATAAGAGTGATTCCAAAGATTATAACTTCATGCTTTCTCCAAGTATGTAATATCTTTATGCATCTTCACAAACCCTAACGACATTAGGAATCGATTAAAAAGCATGCATAATAGTTAATTAATTGTGGAACATTTGAAGTTCTTGATTTTCTTCCAGTTATTTCTTTTCAAATTTTAGAGTAGTGAAATGTTGATTATTTTTCTATTTTTATGTATATATTTTAATACTTTATATGATTGGGAAAGAGGTAGACAGTTTTTCTGTTCTAAAAGACGATATTTCCCACTATAATTTTTATTAACACAAAACTTTTTAAGATAAATCTTTATTCTGAGAGACTGTTGAGAATTGGAAGTAATTAGATATTCTTTACCAGCAGTATTCTTAATAATAATGACATTGACTCCTTCATTATTTTTAGGTTTGCTCACTCTCTCCTCGAATTGGCATTTGCTCAATTCTATGTATTGATTATCAATAATCAGAGCATTGAAGGATATAACCATGTCTTTAAGGAGGAATTCCTTTGTTTTTTAGACGTAGATTATGACTTACTCTTTCAGCAATTCTTTGACGCATAATTTTTCAGCCAGTGTTCCTTCCAATTTCTGGAATAAACACTTCTAATCGTGCATTTTCAGTTCATCTATCAACTAAGAATAGTGTTATTAAATTTGCATAATATTAAATAAATTGATATTTCCACTTTTCAATTTAATTCACAAAAAAGAAACGAATATTATGATAATCATATCATCATTATCATTATATGTAGTAATAATCATTAAAATTCTCTGTTTTGAATGTTTTTGAACTTTTCAATCACTTCTTGAATATTGTGCTATGGAAAATAGTGCATCAAATTGATTGGGCATTCGAATTCCATCTGCTGTATCTCAATTTACTCAAATTGCTTCTGCGTCTCTACTGTAGCCTTTGAAGAGACCTTCTTTTGAGGAGACGAGTATCTCTTGCTACTCATTGAATATTAGTGAACAAAACTGTCTTCATTGAGTGTGTTGATGTCACTCACTGAAGGGATAGCCTACAAGGGAGCATTCGGAGGAGTTATCTTAATTGAGGTTGTCCCTTGTTTCCCAATCTATTGCTTCTTGATTCGCGGTTGGGCTGCGAAAATTGAATCATCAACAATCTTATCTTCCATGTTCATCGTTATGGGTAAATCCTTAAAACTATTCGAACTTGATTGATGTTATTTATTTTAAGAATTACTTGAAATTTTGTCACTATCCTACTGTTTTGAAATCTTCCTCTATCCTTAGACATCCTTGAACATTGAAAACGTACTAAATGACAAACCTGAACCTTGAGGTTTTTGAATTGCACTCAAACTGTGACCAGAATTCGACTTTTGCAACGCCTTCGAATTTTCTTCAGAATTCAATGATTTTGACTTTTTTCTGGGATTGCTATTTTAAATTTATTAGGGCACTATTGAGTATTCTTTGACTGTTTCATCTTAAATTAAAATTTCTTAGAACATCGATGCAGCATCCTCAAACAACCTCTAAGAAAATACTGCATTTGTACTTCTATCTCTCTTTCTCTTGAACTTTGCTCTCCCCATATCTTCCGAAGTCAAGTGATTAGAAATCACACTTAATTTATTTTTAAACAGATGAATTTTAGGACACTCATCTAAACCATGTCTCACATCCTAACATAGAGCACATTGGATCCCAATGTCCAACTGATTCATCTCCAATTGCATTCTATACATTTACTACATAATAACATTTCACTTTTACATAATCAATTGGATATTTCCTCATCACCTTCAGAAACGAGTATCTACTTAAATATATGAATTGCGTTTTGTTTATTGACACCGCTTAACAAACGTCTGGTTTATCATAGAACAAGTAGTTCAATCCATAAAAAGCATTGTTCTACTGCGGACTTTCAATCCTCACGCTGTTGGGTAAAAATAACTCAAAACTACCTTTGGAACAATAGTATAATCCAGTTTAATCAAGGATTTCGTTATGTGAGAAGGTGTACTCTTTGAATTACAGAATTATTTCCCTGTAGCATTCTTAAGAAATCTGTGAGAAGAATGGAATCTACTATAGGATTTTTGAAAACATCTCTATCTTCAGGTCCTCATTTAAGTATTGCGGTAATAACTGTAAAATCTATTGTTCTTATTCATGATTGCTCAGATACTTCTCCTACCATTTGTTATATAAAATTGACTTAACTTCCTATTGTAATTTTTTACTTATTTTCTTCTCATTTAAATAATGATTGATCACATCAACATTTTCTGTGAATTACCCAAATTTCAGAAACCACTTTTATATGTTTATCACAACAAAGATTATAAAGACTATATTCGAAATCTAAATCAAAATTGTGACTATAACTAAAGATTCATTTCTCAACTGAATTAAGTTCTATCCCACCGTTGTTATTGTTGTAATCGACCAAAATAAGGAATAACAATAACTGCTACTCCAGTCTTAACTCTCATTCAGGTCTTCAATCCATGGATCTGCCTTGTTGTTTGATACTATAAAAAATATCAGAGCAGAAACATGGATAAATAGTAAGTACACAATTACAATCTCAAAAGTGGAGATATTTTTAATGTATAGTAGATAATTCTACTTTACCATTTTGTATTTCTTAATCGAAAAATAGAAATGCAAAAATAATACAATGCATAAGTATTGGAACTCTATCAAATTATTCACAATGATTAATACAAATATTAATACATGAGAGACTGATTCGTAGATGTTATTCATTTAAGTTTGCTCTTTAAACTATATTATTGATTCCAACACCATTATAAAATATTGGATTATATAAAAGGAAACATTAAAAATTTACTTGGTTCCAAAAGCAATAGTGATTGTACATTCATAAATGAATAGGAATCCGATCACAAAGTAAACGATATCGTAGACGCTGTAAAATTGTTAGTATATATTTCTTAGCTTTTTATAGATCAGTTATTAATCCAAGGGTGAGTAATTAAAACACAAATCATTTAAAATCATCTAGTATCTTAATGAAAATTCATTTAAATTTACAGTAGCATTCTATTCCTCATTCACTAATTTTAGTAGGATTGAATTATAGGTCTTTTGGGGTGAATTTGGAAATTCAAAATACGACTAATTTTCATTCTTTTATTGAAGCAGTGCCTATTAGGGCGATTCCAAATTTAGCGTATTATCTTTGGATGTCAATTTCTCTTTATTGTTTTGTTAGTCGTAGTTTAGATAATCTAAAATATTATCTTCATTAGGTCTTCTGACTTTGAGAAATTAATTGTTCATCATAACGATCACTTCATTAATATCCTCTTTCCTGTCTTCTGATGAATTAATATCTATGGAACTTGAATTTTATACATTCATAACAATAAATTTTATAATTGATAAATTTCAATTTGATTATATACATCCATATTAACACATCCATCATCATATGACTCAATCCAATGAACCAAAAGGCCTCCCCCTTGAATCATGGCCCAGATAATTTAAATCCAAATAATATTATATTTTATATCGATAATTATCGACAATGAATCAAAACACAGAAAACTTCTTCTAACACATGTACTCTAAAGCTGGAAAGTCAAGCTCTCAAATATTTGCTCATCTCCTGGGTAAAGCTAGCAAAGTGTAATCCATCTAAAAATCAAACGATGCTCAATCCATTATTATAACACCAAGTCAATCTCCTAAAAAACCCTCAAGATAATAACCTTTTAGCTTGGGTTTGTCGAGGGAATATTTACACAAGCTACAAAATTAAGGGAAACCTAATATGCCCATTGGGGTTTACAATCCGAAATATTCTGTCATATAGAAGTAAAGAATATAACTATTAAGAAAGTCTGATTTAGGTGGTAAATTTGCTGTGGAACACAAAATTATGATAAAGCAAGGCAACGAGTCCTAAACATCAATCGATTCAAGCAATACTTAATCTAGAAGAACAAAGGGGTTTGTGGATTTGAAGAGACAATTGTCGAGAGAACAATCCACTCGATAGTAGAATGCTTCTTCAAATGTAACTTTGAACTAGTTTATATCAATTGACACTAATTCAATTAGGGCGTATGATATTGATTTTAGCATCATTTTAGAAGACCTCGAAGTGCTCATTTTAAGGGATCTGGACATTCTTTAAATATTAACAAATATAATTGTTTTTAATCATTTTATGATGCCGATTATGAGGCTGGGAAACGAAAAATAAGTTTTGTTGGTCCTGGATTTGAAAAGTAAACCGTTAGGAAATCTCTAATGAATAAATCTGTTTGTTTAAGAGAGTAATCAATTTATCAATATGATCAATTTTCAAATAAAAATTCAATAGTACATCCAAATACCAGAAATGTCATGATTGATTTCAAGAAGATTTTGGGCAGAACTTATAGAAATGAACAAGGCGTGCCCAGCCACATGTCTAAGACAAACAGAAGCAGAATTATGATTGAAACTCTTAATTAAAAAATGCTAGAACTTAATGCATCAGCTCAATGATGGATTAAACGAATGTTCAATTATAAAAGAAATAAGAAATCAATTTTCATATTTTATTTATAAATTAAAATTATGACTCATACTAATAATATAGCCTTATAAACTTCGTACGATCATTTTCTCAATTTTGATTTGGATGAAATGTTACCTGAAACCCCATTAGGACCATGGTTTATTTAAAAAAAGAAGGAACCCAAACACATTAAGGAAAGTCCCTTAAAAGAAAGAAAGCAATTTGTAATCAAAAAGCAAAATCACAAACATATGTTGACTGAACCGGTCAAATATTAGGATCAAATAGAAGAAATCTCGCAATTCAAACAACCTTCAGTAGAATAAATAATCAAACAGCACTTCACCAATCACAATCTCAAAAATAATAAGAGTTCATAAGGTATAAGAGAGAGGCCATCTACTAATTTAATACAAAATAAAGTAAAATAGTAATTCACCAGGAAAAAAGAGGAAAGAGTATCTTCGGTCATACTTTTAACTCGTAAAAAGAACATAGATCTTTAATTAGATAAGTTTTTAAAACTATACCATATTTATAAAATACCATTATTGAATAAGTGTAATATTACTGGTAATGTATGCAAGCTGCAATCCAAAAAAATATGAATATATCTAACATATATGCTATTTCATATGTATTGGATAACCTGTTATATTTTAATTATAAATAAATACCCTTAAGAAATAATAATTTAACAATAAGTATAATAATATTCAATCTGTGTCATAGGTTATTTTTTTGGTCACTTAATTTTGTTATTCAAAATCAATGGTTTAGATATTCTGAGGAGACTGAGGAGACTGATTCGAACCTTCTTCCAATTACTCTTTGTTTACTTATGAATTATCTATTAAGTTGTCCACTTCATTTTATTACTGTAATTGTTCTTCTCTTACATTATTCTTATTTCCTTCTTACTCCTTCATTTAATTGTCATTAGATCCCACTTTATCCTGATCTCCCTGTATATTTAGTTGCTCTTTTTCACCTTCATCATCTGCATCTTCGATGTCTTCCTACTTTTACACTTGTTCTTATTACTAAGGTTTTTCAATGATTTCCTGAACAATCTTACTAATTTTATCTTGATAGGGTTCATAAGGTTGAAAATCAGAATCAAAGAGACTTCTAATGTATTATTATAGGGTAAATTATTACCTTTAAGGATATTCCTAATTTGTTAAGATTTATCTAGTCTCTGTGTCGTTGTCTTGCCTAGTTCTTGATCTGAATAGATTAATAATACTTGATACTTTGTTTATTAGTTTTTAATTTCCAAGGGATCTAATTTCTTATTGTTAAAATTATCTCTTTCTAAAAATATAACTTATGAATTATTACTTTATAGTGAAGACTCGCTAATTCTTGAGTTTGTCCAATATTGAACTAAAGTTTTAGTTGGCTTGAAATCCTTATAGGGATATTCACAAATATTAGAAATTTATTTTTCAACCCATCTTCTCTCTTGATTCCAATCTTTAACATTATATTAAGATTTCTAATCTTAAATTCTTTTCAAGAGTAATTGGTTCTCCATGACTATCTTGATCAATTCTTTTTTTCTGTGATCTTTGTTAAGCGACTTTTTTGGACCAAGACTCACAGTAGTGGATTTCTTAATTGCAAAATTCGAGATGGAGTTATCTAAATTAGTATTTAATTATTACTTGATTGTTACTGCATAATATTGTTTAATTTGGATATAAGGTTATAATTTTCTCTGTCTATTTCTTATTGTTTTTGTGATTTGATAGCTTCCTTAATCTTTTTGTTTTTTAGAAACTCATATTGTTTTGGTGCGCTAGTGTTGATTTATGGTCTCATAGTCGATAGATGAGTATTTAGAATGTTTTGGTTCTAGAATATTTCTTTAGTTGCACAAATTTTATTCCCTATTGGGATGTTTCGATTCATTTAATAATATTTATAAAACTGTCATAATGTTCTTTAAATACTATATGATAGTAACTGAGAAGAAGAAGAATTAAACTATGAAACAAAAGGATGTCTTAAATAAAGGTTTCAATATTGACATTGTCCAAATTGTATTTAACCACATTGAATCGATTATTAATGTCAAAGACCTTTCTATTTCATTAATAATTTTTTTAGTTCTCTACAAAGAGCAGTTCAATTATAAAGTAAGTTAAATAATGCCAATAAATACATTTTCTACTTATAAATAGATGGTTTTATAGAATTTACATTGATAAATAATTCATTAAACCAAAAGACAAATTAAGAGATTTCAGATATCAAAAATAGGTTAATATCATTTGAATACACTCAAATATTATGTGAGGATTTTTATCAATTCTGAAAAATTAAACATAGAAAAACTTTGGTTTGCGATTACAAAATTTAAATTGAGATTTAATGATAATAATTCATTACTCATTTTGATCTTATAATAAGGTTTTAGAATTCAATAATTAATTAATTATAATATGATCAAAAAATATACATTAACATTTAATTCATCTGAACTTGAATAATCATTTAACGTATGGATTATTGATCAAAGTCAAAATATGTATGAATTTACTTTGGCCACATTCTCAATCTATTTGATACTTAACCTTATTAACTACAATCAGAGCATCATCTATATAATAACTACATCGGTGACTCTCTGCATTGAATTGACCATGCTTTTCTTTTTCCGCAGATATCCTATGCAAAGGGAGGTCATAAAGAGCTTAAATTTGATTGTCATTAGCATACTGATAGGCATTTACATATGGTTAAACCAAAGCTAAAATATATACATAGAAGTTGGAGCTGCTAGATTATGTATAATATTCATACCATCCACTAGGTCTCTATTTATAGGGTAACATATTTACCATCCAAACAGCAATATTTCTATTCAGTCAAGCTGCTGAATTATCAATTCTTCAATAATAGATGATTCCTTTAATTAAGTATAGTGTTTTTTGTGTTTACTTTATCTATCACCGTTATCAAACAGAGATGAATAGACGCTAGCACTACCTGGCTTACAGATCTCAAATCCTGTATGAGAATTTCATAGAAGAATAATTGCCAGCATGGGTAGTACTGGTTAAATATGATACAAAATAGGCTCAGTTAAAAATGGACAAAATAAATAGGGTCATGAAGGACACTTTTAACTTGAATTCAGATTAGAAGTTCAGAGAATTTCTAAGGGATTCTAATATTTAACCACTGGAAGGAATCAATCACAAAGCATTTAGCTTCGAAGACGAACTCATTAAAGATTTACTCCAAAAATAACAAAACGACAAAATTACTAAATTTGTTGGAAGATTCGTTGGCAATGACAAGAAGGGGCAATTTCAAATCACAAAAATCTATTTTAATACTCTAGAACCAACAATTTTGTTATTATTTATAGAGGAAGGTGATGATTTATTTGATTTTTTCACTCATTAACTATAATGGAGAGATCAATAACTTGTTAATCATAGTAAAGCATGTGTGAAGTATATCAAAGATTAAATCAATTTATTAAAATTCCTCAAATAATAAGCGACCACATAGTAACTTTATCATATCAATAATTAAATTAGTAATAGCTATCTACTCTTCAACTAAAGTTTGAACATTTTTAATATCACTAAAATCATCTACAACAAATTAAAATATCATATCAACTAATTTAACTTATAAGATTTAATTACATAATTAAAAGAGGATTTAAAATTTTCGAATAAATAATTATTATTTGATTTAGAATTGAAAACAGACAGATCAAAAATGATTTCAGTTATTCTAAGTATTTCAGAATTTATTAGATTAATGCTTGCCATCAACTCAGATAATGAAAAACAGCTTTATGAAATTCACCCTTTAGGCTTTCCAATTTAAATTAAATTTAAAAGAATTTACACTAATCCAGGATGCCTATTAATTACAATGAAACATTAACTCCTAAACATTCCAATTTAAATACAAGAATTTTTATCAAAAGGGGCTTCTTTTACTGATCATAAAAAAAGAAATTGGGGTGTAAATCACTATTATGAGAACATTTAAAATTTGAGTGATTAATTTCATAAAATCAATGTTACAACTCATAACTTAAGAAATGGTTAAATGCCATGTATTGAACTTGATCTAAATTTGCAGCAACAGTAATAGAGGATCGAAGTCAATTTGGATGGAAGTACTGAACCTTTCAGCACTTTAGGACTTCCACTGGCTTAATATTTAATATCTTAGATTGGTCCCAACAATCAAATCTAATTTTAAGATAAACCATTGAAACATTTCCCCGATCCCCTGTCTTTCCGAAATGCTACAACCTAAACAAAAATATAGTTCAAATTATACGAGGACTTAAATTAATTTATATATCAATTAAATTAATAAGATCCAAATCCTTATTTAGACTTTTTCATCTCTAATAGTAGTTAGAAAGGTGGATTTAAAACTTACTGCAGTATGTCTCCTCAAAATCATCGAAAAAGTGGAATGACATCATAATTGATTAATTTTAAATTAAATTGACTTCATTTTATTTTACCTACATAAACAATTTTTTATTTCTTTTTTGCATCTTTATACTTTTAATTATTTTAAATTATAATGCTAATCACCAATATAATCAAAAAACAAATAAAAATTACTAAGAAATTAATAATTCCTACTAAATTTAGACATATACTATCACAATAATATATTAAAATTTTTGCTAAAATTGAAAAAATTGATTTTTTTGGTTAATTTTCAAATATTTGAAGGTGAAATATTTTGTTTTATATACTATATTTAATAGATCATCTTCTAATGGCTAATAAGGCTAACGACATTATTGAAGAAAGCCCAAAAAATAATGAATATGCTTAATGTGTCTAAGGAGTAGGCAAAGGCTTATCAAAGTTGTCTTTGGTGGCAGGAATTGGATATAAGTTAGCTGATTCTTCATCATATTCTTGCACCAATCTTTCTATGTATGCAGATGAGCAATCTGTCTACAATATTAGCTTTCATCATCATACCAAATTGAACGATCTGTACAATCTTGACATGAACCACAAATCAATATAATTGTACACTCCCTCTCTTGGCCAATTTCTACGTCCCTTCAAAACATCTTCCTCTTCTCCTTTTCTTACCATTCCTACAAATTCGACAAAAGGCATTTGATAATCCTCTTCCATATTTAATACATTTCTATTGAATCCTGTCAATTAATCGTCATCTTCATTATGAGGTACATTTTCATAGGTCTAATTTTAATCTCAATTTCAATTACTGTTGTTCCAATAGGCTCTTGTCCCATTTGAATATCGCTAATGTTATCCTTTGGCACCCATCCTAAATTCACCATGACTTGTGATTTGGTAGTTTGTTCAGGATCTTGTTCTGTATCATTGAATTACAAAGCTGTTACAAATGGGGCAAAGACTAGGAAACCGTCTCTTCCCTCTCTTTCTCTTCTAACGAAAAATCTTTCATCCTAAGAAATTATAACAATTCAATCGAGTACTCTGAAATATCCATATAATTTCACTAATTTATATTCCCATTATCTGATATTACGAGCCCATGGATATCTATTAGCATTGAGACCATTGATTGTAATGGGTTTCCATTCAGTAATCTCATTTTCTACTTTCTCGTATAATTATTTTTGTTAAGCACCCTTCCATTGATGCCAAGCACAACCCATAAGCTCCTCCAAAGAACACTCCATATGCCAATAACTTAATGATTCCATTACTTTGTCTTTAGGCGAACGAATTGAAAACTTATGTCGAAAGCATAAAAGATTGAAAAATATTAATATAAAAAATCAATAATTAAAGCATATAAAATTATTATACAAAACAAAATCATTTTATTTATCTCTATAACATATATCTATACATTGAAGTTATTATACATGTCTTAAGTAATAATCATTGAAAATAATACTAATATTAATTGATATTATAATTCAAACAACGGTTTTCTCTAAATCATAGATATCTTGTTATTTAATAGTTTTCAAAATTGTTTTGTTTTATAAGAGTTCAGGAATACTCATTTTTTCTCCCCTCTCATGTTTGTTCTTATCTTGCATTTGTCTTTAGAGTATTTTTTTATGTTCAATTTTGACTTTTTTAATTTAATCCAATTTATCCTATTCTTCTTAAAAGAATCTGTCAGTGTCCACCTTCCATATTAATCCTTATAGATTATCCAACTCCTTCTCTTATTACTTCTTTTTCTATTTAAGTTTAATCGATTATTCCAATGATTATATTGTCTTTTATTTTAGTTCATTTACTCTGTTTTTCTTCCTCTACTCTTCCTCTAAAAACTTCTACTCCTCCAATTATTTCCAATACTATAATTTATCATCATCCTCCTTTTCCAATTTATACTTTAATAACTATGATTCACTCCAAGCATTATTTTTATCAACCTTCTCCTTCTTTTTTCTGTTCTCCTCTATTCTTCTCTACTCAATTTAATCAAGCAATTCTCCATATCTTAATATATTTATATGATTACTTCTCACAATTTTCCTATTCTAATTTCTCTTAGTCTCTTTATTTCTACATGATTACCATTTTATCTGTCTCCGATTATTTCATTACTTTGAACATATACTCTCTCTTCATTAATTTTATTCTATTTTCTTCATCAATCTGTTTTTATAACTCATCTTGATATCTCCTGCTGATCTCCTTTTTGTAATTACGTAATTCTCTGTCCTCACTATGTTATTTCTTTTTCTTGTTATTTAACTACACGTCTCTTTCTGATTACAAAAGAAATAATTTATTTTTCGCAGATGTCTACTTATCTAATTCTTGTTCATTTTTCTTCTGCAATAAATCGCTTTGAAATTTATTGTATTTCTCTTCTAAATCCTTCTCTTTTTGCTTTCTCTCTTATTTTATTCTCAACTGCATATCTAATTCCTTTTTCATTTGCGCCTTCTTTTATTACAACAACTCCTTCTTCCTCTCCTATTCCTTTTAATACAGTTACGCATCGAATTTCATAAGAGCAGCCCATTCATCCTCCTCTAATTAAGTAAGAATGTTACATCCTATCGATCAACGTAGTAAACTGATTTAGGTGGTTTTTCAGAAGTTTCAGAAACTTAATCAAGCTATTATAAGTAAGTCCTTTAAAACGGCTGCACGCGATTTGTGAATGGTTCAAAGGTTTTCCTCTATGAATCATTAGGAGTCTTATTAGGTAATGAAGATTCCCCATTTCCCAAGGTTGGAAAAAATTGTTATTGAGATTGAGATTAACCAAGTTTTTATCTTAATTTAGTTACTACTTAAGAATTTGCTCCCTCCTTATGCAAGACCTTTTGAATAGATTTCTGTAATAATGAATTCTTATTTGCATCTGATGACCCATATTTTGATACAAACAAATTTACAATATCCTCTGTCATTTATATATGATAATTTTATATTTTGAAATATTAATTCAATTAATTTTCTAAACTCCTCATTATTTTTCAAAATAGTACCTATAATACTTTTTGATAAATATCCGAAGGCTTTATTCAATATCTAATAAAATACTGTAACTAAATTAATTTCAATTGAATCCATAGAGATTAAGTGAAATTATCTGTTGTCAAAGCAGATTAAATTTAGATAAATATTATAATTTATGTAAGACTTGAAGAAATTGACATAATTTCAATATCAGTACTATAAGTATTATTATAATAATTAATGTCAGTCTTTCCAGTTGAAAATTTAAAAAAATTAACAAAATGCATACTAAGATTAACAAACCAAAACAGAGCATAAGGCACTCGCAGGAGGAATATGATAGAAGCGAACAATCTCATAATTTTTATTGCCATTTTTTTTTTATATTACATGACTCAAAATATATACTTATAAATTCTGTTGGTATAATACAAATCCTGCATTTTTACAATGTCATTGCGTTTATTGGGAATTTAAAAATAATTCGAAGTTGAAAATTAAACAAGATGTCTAAAATAACTTATTGAACAGAATTAGAGAATTATATGGTATCAATTTTAATCTTTTAACTCTTTGAATATATAATTCAAGTTTTCGTCATTCATTTCTATTTTTAATACTAATTAAGAAGGTATGTTCTAGTTTATTTTAATATAGACTCCATTTAGGAAATGATGGTCTTTAACACTTTACATTGGCGAAGCTTAGCCACATCTTTACCTAATACTAGAGTATTAGTTTTTTTTTAAGACTTAAAATCAGTTTCTGTGTCTGATTTTCGTATTTTTTTGGATTTTTTAAAGATGGATTTATTCTTCTTTTTTGGTGATTCCTCAATGATATTAAATAATAGAACAGGTTCTTCTTGCAAATACCCATCAAAAGTGATATCCTAATTAATTTCTAGGTTAGAACTTTGATCATATTCGCACATTTACTCTTCACTAACTTATATTTATTCCTATTCTCTTAAATCTAATCTTTAAAAAAATGAATACCTTATCCAACTTATTCTTCGAATTCAAGAGTATAGAAATTCATAAGCTATTAAAAATAACAATAATGTTACTCTTAATAAATCTTAATTAAATACGCAAAAATTTCAGTTATTGATCATAATGAGTATTATAATTTTTATACGCAATAAATATGCACAATTAAATAAAGTATCATTAGAAATTAAAATTTATTTTGAACACCCACCTATAAGTTCATTTATGCTTTAATAATTAATATAATATTTAAAGTTTATTAGGAGACATATAATTTAATAAAGAAATACTTATAATAATTTTCTATTTTAATTTTAACAATTAAATTATGTCTCTCATCATAATATTTTGAAGTGAGAGAACAATCAAAACAAGTGTTTTCCAATATGGAATTATTCATATAAATATAAAAAATAATAAGTCATTTTCTTTTATTGATTTCGGTTCCTAACACCTTAATCTAGTCCCTTAACTGTAGGTTTTCAATTAGGGTTTTCTATTTGGTTAAAATATTTGAATACCTCTAATATTTCTTGAATGTTGAGTTTTATCTTGAGTTGTTGTATCATTTTCACATCCTCCTTATCCAATTGATTTTGTTCTGATAAAGATGGAACCTATTTTGTTACTTAATTGGCAATCTAATTGATACAGTTGGTCTTCTGCTCTAATTCATTTTATAAAAGGACAATTTTAGCACACAAAGTTTCTTTTATTTTTTTATTCTCCAATTCAAGTTCTTACACTCTTAATGAAAGGGATTCAACTACAATTCTTTCTTTTTTGGTAAGAGGAGCTTCAGGTGCCTTTTATCTGAATTGCAATTCTCTTAAAGCCTAAAGGTCATTAATTAAGGACTTATTGGATTCTTCTAGTGTAAGTATCAGCTTTTGTTTTTAACGACATTCTTCCTTTAATTATTCTGTTTCCTAAGATACTGATTGATAAGTTACGTGAGAGTATTTTTTTTATAAAATTTTAACTTAGCTTTACATGTCTTCATAATTGATTTAAGATTCCTTATATTTTGATTCAAGACTTGAATATTCTTAAAATTAAGATTGCAATAGTTTTTCTAAATCTTTTTGTTTTATATTTTTTTAATCCCTCTCCTATTTGACATTAGCTAATTCTTATGAGGTTTTTTGATATTAGATAGTGATTTCATCTAATTTTATTTATAACTATAATAATTGTCATGACATTACATTGTTTCTAAGTTGTTCACTTTATCTCAAGGTTTTTTTGGTTGTTTCTAGTTGTTCTTCCTTATTCTCATAATTGGATTGAAGTTCATTAAATTTCTATCTTTAACATATATTAATATTACCTTCATTAGATCTTTGTTTTCTGAAATTTAAATGTGTGCAGATGCTAATTCTCCTTCCAGTCTAAACTTATCTGAGACGATCACTCTCAATTCTTTTAATTCTTGTTAAGAATTGTTCAGATCGTCTTTAAGTTATTGATTTTATAGTTTAGACGTGTTGAGTTCTGAAGCAATTTTGGAGTTTTGTTGGCTGGTTTCATCAACGATTTGTTACAAGACTTAACACCTTTAAACCATTCCTTCTAATGAGAGATTGGATTTCATTTATTTTGAATTTTATAATTTTAATTGCTCTTCTTATTGATTTTTTAGTAATTAAATTTCGTTAGACAAAGCTTTAATTTGATTTTATTGATCTTTTGACCTTTTATCCCAATTCAATAACTCCTTCATTGAGATGGTCACCATTTTCTCAGCAGCATTGTTATTTGTACCTGCTTAAGCTTATTGAGTTTGTTATGATATAACTTATTTTTATTATTATTATTTTAAATCTTCAATTTGATTTGTAAGTTGAGAGCAATTCTCATTTTTCTGTTGTAATTCCTATTAAAGTGCTGCTAATTCGAGCAGTTAATTGTCATTATTCTTTTACAATTCAAGTAATTGAGAATTCAATAGTCCAATGTCATTCTGCAATGATTTCATCTTTTCCTCTTGAGTGTCAAATTGCTTAATGTATTATTATTCTTGTTCTATGATGTACTGATTCAACTCTTCAATTTTTGGATCTGTTTTGTTATTCTGTTCCTTCTCATATAATGTTTTATTTAGATCATCAATTTCATTCTGCAATATTTTGACAGTCTATTCCCAATCCTCATCTTTTGCTTACTTTGCAGATTCTATTTATTGATTCAATTATTCTACTTCAGATAGATGATTTTAGAGATTAGATTGGATTTGTTTTTCAAGTTCATTGAGTTTTTCATTCAATAAATCGATTTCATTTTATTTATTATTGATAATAAGGAGATTTTCATCATTGATTTCATTAACTTTCTCCTTCTCATTCATTAATTACTAAAGAAGTGTTTTAATTTCAATTTCATGTCTACTCTAAATTTGTTGGAGTTGTTACAAGGCTTCATCGCATTGAACGGTGACTTTCTTCAGATCTTCATTGAGTTACGTAATCTATTGTTCATAGGATTCTATTTAAATCTGCGACTTTTGAATTTGCTCGTCACAAGATTTTCTCTCCTTATGCAATTCTATGAGTTCAGCCTCATAATTAGCAATATTGGTTTTCTATCTTGTGATTTCTTTTTCCAAGACAATCTAATTGGTTTGTAATGCATTTGCATTTTGAATCAAGGTATCTCTCTCCTCTTCTAATAGTTTGATGGTTTGATGTTTTTGATTGATTTCTTCCTAATAATCCAAATAATCCATTAGAATTTTATTTATTTTATTTTATTTTGTTCCAATGGAAGTAGTTATTTCACCGGATGAATTTATGAGTGTTAGAAGTGGTAATCAGAACACGTATAAGAAACTGTGTCAATCATTTCTGAAAGTGAAGGATCCAAAAACATAATTGAAGGTTGCTTAATATATTTTGAAAACACCACCTGATGATCGAATGGATTTTGAAGTGGCAGTGTTGGAATAAGCAACCAAGGAGTTGGATTTCTTCAAGAGTCTGCGAGATCCCAAACAGCACCAAAGATGTTGTAAAATGATGATGTACAAACATTACAACAAGAATGATATTGTGTTCAAGGAAGGTTGTAATGAGTGATGTATGCAAAAAGGTGACTCATCCAATGAATTCTTCATCATCATAGATGGGAGTGTCAATGTTTATGTGCGCAAGAAACAAGAGCGAATCCAAGCAGAACTCGAGTTTGAAGAAAACCAACTGAAGACTCTGACCGAAGCAGAATTGGAGCAACACCCAAGCACAATCATTAAATTCTATTAGGCCCCAAAACAACTAAATAGAAGACTGACAATAAATCTCAGAGAAGACGATTTCGAGCAGTATAGACCACATTAGAATAGAATTTAGGATAGCCAAGTCGTATAAGCCACGCTTAATCGTTTAAACTGACCGCTAAGATGTCAAACACAAAGATGTGGAGACAATCAAGAAGTTAACCTTTGGCCTTGAGAAGATCCCAGACAAAGACTTCCTTTTCAACGGAGGAGTGTTCTTGCATGATTTGGTCGCCTAGATACACGAAGGACAAATGTTTGGAGAACGAGGATTGATGATTGAATCTGCCCGTACTGGCACAGTCATTGCCAAAACCTCCTTGCATGTAGCCGTACTTACTAAAAAAGACTATAAGACAATACTGGAAGATAGTCAGCTAGGTAAATTAAACTCAGATCTATTCAAGAAAAAATTAGAAAAAAGACTAAATTGCTCAGTCTGACGATTCTCAAAAATTTAACATACAAAGAAGCCGTAGAAAGTTAATACAAATTTGAAAAAGTTCATTACCCCATCAGTCATTACATTTATAGAATTGGCGAGGCTCCTCAGTCCTTAATAGTGATCAAGAAGGGCACTGTCAAATTATTCAAGAAAGAAAACAACAAAGTATTCCCACTTTGCGAATTGGGATAAGATCAATATTTTGGTGAGGTGGAATACTTTGAAGATTGTCACAGGATACACACTGCTTAAGTAACGTCACAAGAGTTTTCGGCCTATTTGATCACCTATTAGGACTTAGGCAAATTGTTCAACAATTATCCATAATGTGAAAGATTGGCAAGAAGACAGTATGAACAAAGGCACAAGATCAATCACCAGAGAATTAATAAAAACTTGAAAACTCACAAGAAGTTTAGTTATTCTGAAGAGTTTTCAAAGGATCTCCATAGTTTCTAAAAGAATTCCTCGCAACCACAATTAGAAATTGTTATTCCAACTGAGGTACCTTAGACTGAGTTTAAGATCAAGGAGTAGGCCAAGTAATATTCCATTTAGAAATCCAAATATCAGTTATGTTAGATGGATTTCATTTAGACCACTTAGAAGAAACTGAAAGCCATAAGGAGAGTGCAATAGAGTGAATAAAGAAAGTAAGGATTAGTATATAGTGTTTTTAGAGCATAAATGGAAAATGAGAAGAGTTTAGCGGATACTTTGAATCATTTGGAGGTTCAATCTTAATTAATTAAGAAGGAATTTAGAAGGAGAGAACAGAGGAGGTTTAGTTGTATCACTTTTGACAAGGAATCTCAAAATGGAATAAATCAATCTCAGATTAATTAATAGCCATTCTCCAAAACATCTTAAGGGACTCGACCTCAAACCTTTGATCGTCAGAGTAGTCTTTCTCATCAATTCAAATATTAAAATATCACTGAATAAATGCTGTTTAATGCGAAATTGCAATAATATGAGATTCTCGATGATTAATAGAGAGACATCAAAACACCCTCGGCATCAGGAATTATGATCTCCTCGAAGCACAATCTCTTTAGAACGAAGCCAAAGAAAGTGTTCCTTATGAACCATTACGAGAGAAGGCAGCCAAAAACCTATAGCACTGAGTTATCGATAAAAACATTTTTTAATTGATTCAATTATAATCTTAATACTTAAATAGAATCATTAACATAAATCATTTTGATGTCTTTGCACGTAATTTAGTGTTTTCATAAAACTATCATTGGCATATAAAGTATCACGAGGCAATAAATAAATCAATTGTTTTAAGGATTTCAATCTCTATTTTAGGTTTTATGAAATCAAAAGTGATAGGATTACTTGTAAAATAATAGTCAATGTGAAAATGAAGATGAACCAGTTCATTTTTAAATCAATTTGTTCCTGTATGTACGTTTCCAAATTTTATTTTGATCTGTCTATGTAATTAGTGATTCCTTTGATGATGAAATTGATTGAGACGATATCCTCTGTGGTACTATAATCCAAGTTGTCTTGATAATTAAGTTCATAGTTGTTCCTATACTGAACAATGTAGAATTGGGTAGACTCCAAGACTCCATTCTGCAGCAACCCTTAATCTAGTCGTTCGCATAATTGAACATCAGTCTAATCTGAGAAGATACTGCATATGTTAATAGATAGGGAGTCTATCACATCAGCACTCCTGATGCCTGTTGGCAGTCGAATAATCTTGCTCAATTGCTGAGTGGTGACAATGGAAGGTTAGATGTAGTCATAATATTGTTGCAACTAGGATTCAGTGATGTACTTCTTCTAGAATAGATAGTCTTTATTCTCTTGCAAGATGCTACTAATACAGAGCATCGAAAACTGTTCCTAAAATAATATGCCCTGATTGTATATGGTTATATCCTTTTGTAAATTAGACATAACATTCTCCGTATCCAAGTATGTCAGTCCTAAATAGATTAATGTGATTGACAAACAAAATAGAGGATACAGAAAACTCAGAGCTCTTTTTATCGAAATCCCATCTGTGAAATTGAGTGATCGTTTGGTATTAGTTTGTGAACTGTTAATCACCTTATAACTTGAGAAATGAGTCTGACCTTCTTGATGCTATCGAAAATCAAAATTTGCTGTGAAGTCCATCTTGTAATCATAAAGACACAATTTCTAGGTTATAATGAGTACATACTTATTTATTGGTTAAGATTGTCGCACAGATATTGATCTCAGATTCAAGTGCATCGAATTGCACCTGCTCACTACATCTGGTTATCTTTTTCATGTATTTAAAGTAGTTATGATACACAATAAGAGAGATGAAGGACACAATAATGCTTAAGACTATTAGGATTATTATGAGAGCCTTTTAGGAATCTGAAAAGTTGTCAATAGACAACTAAACATAATCACTAAATGCTTGATTGATATTTTCATAGGCTGATTTGTGATATGGGAAGTCCAGCAGTAGATTTACATAAGTTGGCATTTAGTTGGTTTGATTCTGGTTCTGATCCTGTATAAAGTCAAGTTGATTGTAGAGGATGTAGAAGGCTGCATTCCAAGCACTTGTGTCCTGCTCACTCTCATGTTGCACTTAGGTGTCACTAAATACATTTTAGATCTATTAATTTAAGAAGTAGTTCTTTTGGTACATTAAATAGTTTTTGGCATCCTTTACCAATAATCTCTATAAGTGTTGATAAAACTGATCCTGTTGATTGAGTTCCTTCTATTTATTGTACATCAGGGACAATTGGATGTTGTCAGTGTAATCAGTAGTAATGAAGGCTTGTAAAATTTAAATGGTCGGGATTATCGATTCTGCTTAGCTTTTAAACTTCAATTAGTAAAGCAACAGGAACACTAAAATGATTCCCAGAATCAAGGCATTTATCATGTGTATTACAAATATGATTTTCTCGTAGTCAGAATTCGAGAATTCCTGATATTGCATACCTTTAGAAACGAACTTTTGAAAATCTAACTGTAACTTCTGCGATGTTGCCGAAGCTATGTGATTAGAAGAACCAGAATTGCGATCATTATTAAATTGTTCATTGGAATCAGACTTCCTGGCAACTCCTTTGAAGTTGAAGAATTTAGATTTCCTCTCATTTCTTTTCTGGATGTTGATTTTTTCATCCGATTATTCTTGTTTTAATCCTTGCATTTGATTCTGAGAGACTGTGATGCATTGTTCATTGATTTAGGGAAATGAGTACTTCTGCAATTTGATAGATCCCTCGCTGCTTCTCCTCTCGTTGTCTTAGATGTCGTATAAGGTGTTTGTTCTTTGAGTATATTAAGACTACTTTACACTGCTTTTCAGACTGTTGGTTTGATTGGAGTCATTATTCTCAGTGATGTCAATTTGTTAAACTTTATTAAACTCAATGACATAGTACTATTTAAAATATAATATAAATAAATAACAATACTTTTGAAATTTTCCCATTGATGATCCCATATGTCATTGTGACTGTCATATCAATAAAGAACTTGTCCTGCTCACTCATGATGAATAGTTGATCCTCCAATTTCAACTTATAATGATTGTACACCGAATTCGCATCCTTCTATTGAATGCCCCCCTACTAGCTGACCACCGATTACGTCATGCCCCTATATCTGCTGGTTTTGGTGTCCATCATTTGATTTAGCTTTTGAGCAATTTCAGTGAAATCTCCATAGAATTCTGAAATCTCCTTATTGCAAATTCCACTTGGCGAATCCAGAAATAAAGATTGGTAGGCTAATGAGCTTATGCCTTGAATGATTTCGTAATCGTCCACAATTATGTGTCCCCTTATATTCTCGAAAACTCCAATTGGTTTGATTTCTTGCATGAAACAATACACCGGAAACTCAGTGCCAGTAATCACAAAGCACAAGTCTATAAACATCTCAATGAAAACGATTTCTTAATTGGTCTTCTCGGCTATAAGGTATCGCTCCTTTCTGATTACATTAGGTCGATTGCTCATTAGAAATAACTCAATAATGGTGTTATGCACAGAAGAGATCAAATGTGGAACTAACTCATGAACAGTAACTCGTTGTCGGAGGAAATCATCCTTGGATTCGAATCCAAAAAACTTAAAGGAATTCTCGGATCTTGTTAAGATTTCACCTCGACACTTGTGTTTTGAGAATCTTGATAAATTCACTTTCAAATAACATATGTTTTGAGGAGCATTGAACATAATTGGGAACTCAAAAAACTTAACGTCCTTTGTTCTGAGATACTAAAGAATATATAGTGAATAGAATTACATTTTTATATTTCTAAAATTACAGGTAATCACAACGAACCTCACAATAGTACAGCATCATCAGTAAACAAGAAGTTCTACATTGTGATTGATCATGAAATTCTTGCAATTCACTTTGCAATTTTAGGAAGTAAGAGTTTGATTCAATGTAAAGTTATTGAACTTCCTCGTATGATTACTTATTATTGCCTAATCTGATCAAGTAACTCTTCTTTACATCCAGACTCTACATCAATTTATGGATGAATAGACTTCTCTGCAACTCAGTATTCCTGTAATCTCCGTATAAGATGGTCTTCCTGATGGATTTGTCATTCAAATTAAACTAGGCTCTAAATAGTGTTTGATATTTAGTGTAACTTATTATGAGATTAGTAGTTATTTCATCAAATGGCTTTTTTTATTCTTGCAATTGCAGTTTAACCTCCATAACTTAAAGCCATGCCTGTAGTGACTCTTCTGATTTACTTAGAAAACTGATCAGCTGAGCTATGTAAGTTAAATTAGGTTGGGTGACATATATTTCTATATTCAAAATAAGTTTAATGTAGTATCGAATATATCTATCGATCAAATCTATTGAAATTGTTAGACCCTTACAAGTGTAATCAGAGAAGATTTTCATATCCTGTTTTTACATGTTTACAGAGAGAGTCTGTTTCTTTTCTCCCCAAAATCCTCTGCAAAAACAGTAAAAATTATTACATAGTTCTACGTGAGTTTTTATTAGAATGAAGCATTGCATCAGAAACTTCGATTTGTTGGGATTAAACACATCAGTTGTCTGATAGACATGCTATTAATTAACGCACAACAACTCATAGAGCCGCAGGAATTGTAGAAAATACTAGTAATTTGTGAGTCTAATCATACTCACTTACTCTAACTTCTATAAGCAGATCTGTCTTTCAATTTGATGAACATCGTCATTTACGATTAATGATTTGGTTATTGATTAGGAATTTCGTTTCAAAATCTTTTATTTAGGTGGAATATTCTCAGGATGCAAGGTGTGAGTTATTATTTTTTTGAAATTGAAGTCTGTCAATTGGTTGAGCATTTTGCACATACAAGGAGATATCATCATTGACAAGGTGATTATGTCGTTTATGTGTAATTGCAACAATTTTAAAAAGGATAAACAAAAAGCCAAAGAAAATGCCAAGTGAAATACATAGATTTTATATGGCTAAACAAATGGAATATTGAAGGATTGATCTTGTAGATCAAATATCAAGTTCAATATTCCAAAGCATGACAACACTTGCTCAAATACTAGGTTGTTGTATATGGTCATTGGATCTACGATGTAAAGTACGCTGAAGTATATAAGAGTTGGAATTATTCTCAGCATCTGTCCTATCTTAAATGAAGTGGTGATTCTCAATCTCAAATAATTGGTGTCTTTAAGTCGATAGGATTATTACATGTACAAAGATAGAGTCTCTAATATTATGAGAAAAAGCAGTTAGATTGAGTTGAGGGTAAAGTTTAAAATAAACAGTCCGATTGAGTAATTGGTTTGATTGTGGATTCTATAAAATATGATGGCAACCCAATAAATTTAAGGTAGGAACATGATGTGGGTGAAATAATTGGTTAATATTGAGGTTCGTAGTAATTGCAATTCAATTAGGGATCCATTGTCGGTGCCCATTAATTGTTTCAATAGGAAATGCTCTGTAAAATCATTGTTATTGTAGGTGCTATTCAGTAGATTAAGCGATTCTATAAAATAAGTTAATAATCATTACAAAAACTATTTCCATCTACTTTGTTAAATGTCCGCTTATTTTGAAATTTTATTTATTTAAAATGTAAATACTCCAATCTCAATGCAACCACGTTGATAAGCAACATTAAAAAGAGTGATGCCAAAAATATTATTTAGAAATATATAATTTCTTCTAAGGACAAATATTCTTATATCAAAATGGTAGGCATCGTAATTCTACATAACAGTTCAACCTTATCCTGACTCGAAGATGGTTAATCAAATTCAATATTAGTATTAAGCATTCGAATAATATGTTTATATAGCAAAACTAGAGCAATCGTTTAAAACATTCTAATGAATTCACACACTGTCCAAAATATTTTGTTTTCCTATTCTAATGCTACCTAGGTATGTCCAATCAAATATTATAATTGAAGCCTTTAATATTTCAAACATTTCTTAATAAATTTCATTAATAAATGGAAATTTATCTATGTTTTTTAATTTAAAAATAGTATTTTTTTTATTTGTTTTCATTGATTTTGATGGAAGATATTAAATGCCATTACCACTCAAATATGGGAATCAGAAGCGAACTTATAATAATTATGGATACAAAATGACTTTTTGAATTGCTTGAATATCATTGTATCAAAATACTCTAATTATAATAAGGATTATTATACGAATTGCCATAATAATTTTGAATTAAAGTGATGATATATTATTATATATGTATTACTTAATATATTTATTCTTATTAAATTCAAGTTTATGAGAATAGAAAAACATGTAAAATATCTAAGATATGCAACATAAGGAGTATTCTAATCAATGACCTAATTATACCTTAATTGTAGTAATCTTTGCTTATTAAATTTAAGGTAAATTGATAAAATTATTAAGTTTAAAAAAAAATTAGTCAAAACTATTGGTGCAATTCATAAGATTATAGTCTAAACTATTTTGTGATATAAAAATTTGAAAGATGTATTTCTCAATATAATAATAATATTTTAAGTATTCATAACGGCTAAGATTTCAGAAGTCTTGTAATCCTTAAGAATTTTATTACAAAAAAACTGATCTTTTTTATGTCGAAAAAACAGAAATATGCCCAATAAAGGATAATTTAAGAAATTAATAAAATCTTAAATTATCATAAACAATTAACTTAATTATAGATAAAAGACATTTAATACTAATAATCAGAATTTTATAAATTGTTCTAATTTTAATAGAAAAATAAAACAAAGAAGTTTTAAAAATAAAACTATTTCTTTAGTAAAAATGCCTAAAGACATTTTATAATTGGATAATTATCCAATTAATAATAAATTCATAAGCAAATTTTTTTTCATGAGAAGCCTATTTCTTAGTATATTTAACAAATCGTATTTTGCACTATTATCAGATAATATTTTCTTTATAAACCCTTAAATCTATAGTATATCTTTATTTAGATCAAATGCAACAAAATCTCTATCAGCTTTTATTTTAGGAAAACTGATAACTCTTACATTTTGAAATCAATTACTTAATTTCATTAGATTTTATTATTTAACTTTTAAATATTAAGATTGCTTAAAAATTGGATTTATAAATAATTCATGGATTTATATTTAAAGTTTTTACCAAAGTCCTTCAAAAAGGGTAATTTTGAAATTTAATTCATATTATTTGTATTCTTAGAAGTATTTTAATCCATTTTCATAATTCAAAGTTATAAGCTTTTTATCTAATTATTTCAAAATAAAGAAAAGAAAAGTTGATAAATTAATTGGTTATACAAAATTTGGTTTAATATCCGTGAGGCTTATTATTGAAATGTGTTGAAATAGAGTAAAAATAAAAATTAAATATTATTAACATAACCATCAATAACATTATGGGAATAATAAATATAAATATATATTAAATTCATTTATTTCGATTCTTAATTTTTTTTGAACCAAGAATATTATAAGGCACTATCCTTAAATGCCAATAAACTCAAAAAAATGAATCTACATCTTCAGAATATATTTACTCAAAAATATAACATGAATAAATAAAATTAATCTAATAAATAGTATTTGATATTATTTTACAACACAAAATCATGGAAGATTAGGAGAAAGAGAAAAGTAGAAAACCGATGACTTTAAGCCAGAGAATAAGGATGGAATTGTCTCAGTAGTAGGAGGAAAAGAAACCTGTCGAGGGACCTTAGTTGATAAAGCACAAACCATCGAGTTATGATGAGGAGACAGGATAATTGTATTCCTTCTATGCTAGTGCAGTGAATCAAACTTCTCAATTTTTTTCAAACATTTTTGGGGGAACATATATTCCACAGTATTAATATAGTTTCAAGCACAAACAAAATGTGATAAAATATGTGTTCGAAAAAAATAATGTGATTGCTGAGTATGTGAGCAAGGAGATGAGAAAGAGTCAATAAGAGAAGGACTTGAATGACTTACTGCAATTGTAAAATCGAATGATGCTGGTTGCTTAACTTGCTGATTGTAGGAATAGAATAGGAATCTCTGCGTATTGTTGGGGTGCTTTGATGGGTAGTCTTTGTATGTTATTGCCAATCTCAATCTGGAGGAAGGGGGCGATATCGATGAGTGTGTTTCATCTCTTTGGGAGTTACGTAAGCCAGGCAAACATCGATAGGGTTTTCGATAAGGTTTATTAGTTCTATGTGCAAGATTTGGAGGAGTACAAGAAAGAGAGATAGAACATTACGGTGGGGTAAATAAAGCAGAGTAAATTGGACAGAGATTTGGAGGATGTAAAATATATTGATATATAATTTATTTAGAAAAGACTAAGGAAGTACTTGCGAGAAATTAGTAAATAATAATGAGTTTTAATTTTATTATATAATTATGGATATTATTAAAAACTGCTTCAAGAAGTGTGTGTATGCTTTCAATAGTAGCACGTTCATCAACAGCGAAGAGGAGTGTGTAAAGGAGTGTGTGGAGTAATACAAAAAAAGAATTAATTTAATCGAAGATGCAAAACAATAGAAATGAGTTATTTTATTTATTAAATGAGTAAAGACTTCATTCATCCTCCCTGTAAGAGATTCGGTAGAACTGCATTCGAGAATACTGGTTTCAATACAGTTCGTGCTCATCACAGTCTTCAAAAAGATGGTTGCACAAGAATGGAATCCTTAGTAATAATCGTATGTAAATAAAAATAGAAATTTTTGGCAAGAAAGAATTGCAAGATTGATGCTTCAATAATTTTGATGGGACCTAAGAAGCATAATATTCTGAGGTTGAAACCGAATAACAATCTGTGCATCAATGGTTGGGATTATGGCGAGAGTAATTTGAGTTAACAGAATTAGAGTAATATGAAACGAAGGAACCAAATAGAGATACATTAGTTGAGTAGATTCGTAATGGAGATGAGATGATGAAGAAATTGGAGGAGTACGATGACAAGATGAGAGAAAAAAATTTATTTAACTTTGGATATTAGGATAGATTCGTACAATTAATAAGCAATCAATTCAAATTACCTTAAAACAAAGAACAGAAGATAGAAAAAGTAAAATGTTATTATTAAATAGATCTTAGCTCTAAAAAAATAGATGAGAAAAATAAACAAACTAAATCAAGAAACATTAAGCAAAATTAGTTAATAAGACATCGAAGTTGTAGACTCCACTTCAAGAATGATGTCATCTACTAAACGATCGAATTATTAACTGCCAATCTACAGTGAAAATGATTCAGTCATACAAAAATGCGATACTGAAAATAATTTAAAATCTCGAGAAACTGAATCCCCAAATTTGAAATCCATCACTGATTTCAAAAACAAAATATTTGGAAATTATATCAAGAGAGTGAGTAAATAAAATAGTCAGCCCACTCTATTGTCTACTCAAAATAGTTATCGGCAACATTGCAAACCTTTAAGAAATTTACTCCTATGTAGTGGAATACAATTAGGAGAAACAAAAACTAATTGCAGGGACAAAAGCTATTACACTCGAGCAGTATTTTTTCCAACTGAATCGAATATAGCAAAACAATGCTCTTTGCTATAATCATAATATCAATTTTGAATATTCAAATTATGTGATCAAATTACGATGTATTCAATTTTTTTATACTCTTTTGTTTTTATCTGGGTTAGCTTGAATACTGCATCCTCTCTGTAGTCACAAACGATCCTTAATACTCCTAAATTTCCTGATCCTTACTGAATTCAACAGTGTGCTATTTGGACTACAGAAACCCTTGCTTTTTTTGGATGACACTGTATTTTTGTATGTTCTTAAAGAATTCATGATTCAAACACTAAATAGCTGTAGGTCTCAACTTAGGATCTCTTGATAACATTCTTTAAACAAGATTCCTCAATAAAACAAATGCATACTGTCAAATTCACAGGCAGTTATTGCAGAGTTAGATACGTGAAATCAATATTGCATTTCTTATTGAGCTCAAAAACATAGGAAAATTAAGATCCTGGAAAGACATCCCTGCCTGTGAGCAATCTGTAAAAGATCACTCCACAACTGAAGATGTCGCAAGCCTTATCATAAGTCCCATTAGGATTTTATAAGTTAATGATTTCTGGAGCCACAAATCCAATAGTGCCGCATTTGGGATTTTTGAACTTCTCTACTTGGTTATGCAAATAAATTTACTCAGTGTACTATAAGTAGCCAAACCTAAATCTACTATTTTCAACCTAACCTACCCTCCTTTTACCTCCAGAATGATATTTTCAGGTTTAATATCTCTATGCATAATGTTTTTTGAGTGCATGAATTCTATACCCTCCAATAAGGCCTCTCATATTTATTGATCATTATACATGCATAATTTGTTTAGTCTACTCCAATTGGAAAGGCTTATGATACCCAAGATACAATTATAAAGTTTTGCCCTTCAATAGATCCATCACAATGTAAAAACTGGTCTCTCCTTGATACACTTCCTTGACCTTAACAAAAGTAGGGTGCTACAATTGATTATTAATTTCAATTTCCTAAAAACTCATATCTTCCTTCTTCACACATTTTGCAGCATATTCTTGTCCACTTTCCTTCTCTGTCACACCCATCACTTTCGAAGAACTTCCGCTCCCCAATATCTTCTAAGGATAGAAAAAGTCTTGAACTTTGGAGAACAGCATTCTCCCCGCTAAGAGACTTTTTAGTTTCTTCAGCAAATTGCCTTGATGACTCGTAAATTCGTATCCATTTATTGAAAACCCAATCAATAGGTCTTTCACAACGTACCATTGTACTAAGTTTGGAAAACAAATCAAAAGAGAAATAAAGGGTTCTTCCTTATTATAAATATGCAAGAAATCTTTCTTCAAGATCAATCGATATGAATCTTGTAATTTAATTTAAAGTATTTCATCATTATCGAGAAATTAGAGTTGAGTTTACAGAACCATCTAATAGACCTTCTCAAGGCACGGAAACATTATAAAATTTGATAATTATTTTATGTATAAATACTTCCCAACTCAAATCATAGTTTACATAGTCTAAAACACCAATTCTTATATTTCTGATGAGGGTTCAATTCTCATTTACCTCCCCATTGATTCAGGATGCTTGTCTATCTTCAAAGCCATGCTGTCAATACAACTTAACTAACTAGTGTAATCTCGTCTCTCACATGAAGAGTATTAAGATATCAACTCTGTTACATTACTAAGCCGATTATCTATCCACATGAATTCATTGAAATTTGATCTAACGTACCTTCTCTAATAGGATGTATATTATCTCCATTTAATATAGAAATTCTCTATGAAACTTTTAACTCTTTGTCTCTTTAAACTTTCCTTTCTTGATTGAGAGTAATTGGGATTCGCATTAATCGCAGTGAAGTGGCCAATCAACTCCACAAAGAGATCATACCCTATAGGTGTACAAAATCTTAACTAACTAAGGTTGCCAATTTGCTTTATTTTATAAAATGTATAAAATTCCTTCAAAATTCCTTATTAAATCATTTCATTGCACCTTTTGTTTCATGTATTGAATACCTTTCATAAATTATTTAACATATGTTTTCTTGGGGTTCACTAAGAAAGAACCCTCTAACATCCAGAATTTCACATAATTTAGGTTCATCATGTTTAAATGACGACTGATATTGTTTACCATTCGTAAGCAGAGCAAAGCGGATTGCTTTTATCAAACGATATTTATCTGTAATTGGTGGAGATTCGTTATATTTGTTACACAGTTGCTTCAAGAGAGTTTGAGGATCAGAACAATCGAGGAGGATTTATTGAGCCTTTTGATCAGCCATCTGAATTTCTTCTTCGGTGAATTATTCATGTCTCGATTTTAATACTTAATTAATAAAGAAGCAACATCCTCCCTCAATAATGGGATTATCAATATTTTGAAGGAGTTTCAAGACTTCCTTCTTAAATTAGAAGCTAGTAATGAAATTGGTTAATCCATCGTACTTGCCTACCAATTCATAATTTGATAGATCCTTTGGCCAATGGGTGGATATTGGCCAATTTTTATAGACCTTTTTAAAGTTTACGATGAGCTACTTGCAAAGAATCAGCAGGGATGACCTTAGTGTTCATCTATTTGCTTAAGACTTGGACAATTTCTTATTTTTATGACCCAGCGAGACCGGAGACTATTAATAATTTTTTCATATATAAAAAATGCTTAAAAGAATTGTTAATTGGTTTCCTCGATTCTCATATTAATTCGGAGGAGTCTATAAATTTGTCATGGAAGCAAATGATTTGTAGGAAATAGAGAAATTAAGTGAAGAGAGGATGATCTTTTTAAATTGTTATGCTTCTTGGTCCTCAGAATGCAAATAATTCAATTAAACATTACTGGGACATGTGAGACAGTATGAGAATGTAGGCACACTTATTAATGTCGACATCAATAAGAATGAAGAAATTAAGTAATAATTGTAGATTCAATCCATTCCCTTTGTAGCTTTGGTTTATAAGAACTCTTTCATAGATATATATTAGAAAAATTAAAATTTAGAGAATTTCATTGCTTCTATAGATCGTTTATCCAAGGAGATAAAGGGAGAGGTAATAGGGGACAAGATTATAGTGGAGTTGAATCAGCATTCCTTCAAAGAAAATGCCCAAGAATTGATTAAATTAAGTGCTTCAGGTCTGGAAAACGAAAGATTAAAACAATATTATGATAAGTTTAGACTGTACTAGGCTAAGGGACATGTGTTATTAGGGTAATTTGATATGGCGGAGGCATTGTTCAAGTAGATTGAAAGGAAATAACAAGACTAAGAATTTAATAAACTACACTAGGAGATCACGGAATTCTATAAAATGATTAAGGATTGGCATGAACTACCTCAGACGATAAAGGAGGAGTTGCAAGAATTGGACAAGAGACCAGATGATTTGAATTTGAGATTTCAGATTAGTGAGAATGCTATAAGTCATAGAAAATACGATTTGGCTATAGATTTGTTATTGGATGTATATTTGATTTCGAATTTAGTTAGTAAGGATTGATAGGAATTGGGAGGGCAGGAAAGCACAGAAGAGTTTACAATAAATTTTTAGGGAATTGGGGTCGCAAAATGAGAGAGTAATTAGGAGTCGTCATGAATTGGCGTAGTTATTATATTGAATTTAAATTAATCAAACTCTTCCTCCGATTTCCAATTGATTTTCTTATAATTTCTTGTTGATGAAGTCTTGTATTAGTTGTGTTCTCACTTGCAATCCATTATACCAGAAATATCCAATTCCAGGGATGTAAATGCAAAAGAAGATGACCATGAAACAAATGACTGTGGCTTCGAAATTGTTATGAATGCCAGCCATACCTACGATTAAAATTCACATTACACACAATCCAAATGAATATGATGACCATGTATGTTAACAATATCAATCCAACGATGGCCAACCATTCCATTAAAGTTGTTTTTTGCTCTTAGGCTTCATTTTTGTTTTGTGGGACATCGTCATAATACCCATTTTGTTATTACAAGAATCCTTGTTACATAATTAAATTATTTAAGATTCCATATTATTTTGCAAATAAATTTCAGAGTGTATGATGCAATGTATAGAGACATTTAAAATAGAGGATTAATTGTTCATATTAATAATATTTAATCAATCAATCATTTTTGCTGAATCTGACAGTCTTGAACTTCTTATCCAGATATCTCTAATCTCTGCATTAGCCAATTGCCACCAAAGGACATTGCTGTCTTTTTTCAACCATCCCTTAAATGATACATTAAATGCAAAATAGGAAATGTTAACACGGAAAATGGATAACTTCCCTCGTGTTCTTCTAACACTTGATACATAACTCCTGAATAATCCTCTGTCTTCTTCTAGTCTTGCTTTTCAGTTTGTCCTATTCATCCTGTCGCAGTTTCTCCCCCAAATTTGTGATTTAAGCCTTGAGATCCTGGGTTTCGTAATGAACCTTGTTTCTTTTCTCGGTGTAGATCTCAACTCGTTACAGTAGTTTTAGTTTCTCTTTCGCAAATGAATCAGCTAATTTGAATAGTTCAGATTGATTTGTCATATCACTTTAGATTTTGGTTCTTTAGACTTGATAATAATGGTCGAGTTTAGTGCTACGATCTTGAAGATCGATTATAGATTGTTCTTTTAATTATTACTTAACTGATTCGAAATCATTTAATTACTTATTTTACGTAGTCAATTGTATTCTTAATTGGGTTTCCAGGTTTTCAAGTTTTTAGATCTTTTATTCCAACACTTTGCTTTCCTCAATTTTCTTCTAATCGAATTTGGACTTCTCCTGTTCAATAGATTTTGCAATTTCCAATTATTCATTCAATAACTTTTGTAATTCTAATAATTATATATTATCCGTAGGCTTTTTTGTGGGGAGATTCAACAATTGCTCAGATGATGTTGGGATGGCCAGTATCACCCAAGGTTCTTGAAATTGAACACCTGGAAAGGGATTCACATCCTCATGAATCAAAATCCAAAGGTAAAAGAACTTATTGATTTATCTTCTATTCATATACATGATATGATCCTCTGGATTGGTGAGAGCAGTTTCCATAAACTCGCATACTCTTGATTGGTCAAACAGCTGACTACTCAATTTGATATTGTGTTTAACCATTAATTGATGAAAGGAATCTTTGGTTAATTTATAAGGATACTCTTTATTGATCATTGAGAGATCTTTGTAATGATTAAACAATTTGTGATAAGCAGACTCCAACACTTTGGATTGCAACAAGTACAATTACAATTTCTCCTTTTTCTCAATTTGCAAATTCCTGATTTTGGCAACGGTGTCTCTTGGGATGTTCAACCTAGGATCAGTTTTGTGCAGAGGAAATATGCTCTCAGGTTGGTGGTCCTTCTTATTCAGGTAATGGTCTTTGTAGTTTTCAATAAGTTTGATGATTTCCCATCTTCCTTTTTTGGACAAATTTATCCATTGCTCTGGCTTTTTATCGAAAACCATCTCAAAGTTCATTATATGTTCGGTGTCTTTGTGATCCAATAATTGCTGGAGTTCCTCAAAGACTTTGAGACAGCGATGACACATGTAGTATTATGAGGATTATCTGATTTCGGATCTCTGATTTAGTAAATGACATTTCTACAGGTGCACCAAGTAATCCCAGACATTGTTGAATGTGATTGTGTGAAGTTGTACTGAATTGTAGGGACATTCCTAATTGAAGTTAGGTTGTTGAATCGAATCGGGATTTTCTGGATTTTGCATTGATATTATTTAAGAGCCATTTCAATTAGCATCTTGAGGATTGCTGCTTCGAAAAGCCTCTTAATTTTTTGTTGTAATGATTAATATTTTTCAATTAATTTATCATGGGAAATCAAATCATGGGCAAATTCAGGAAAACCAGATTCCAAGGTTTTTCCGAAAATCAAATTGATTATTTAAGGTATCTATAACAATTCCATTTAAGTGACAAATGGTTGTAAATTGAAAGCAACGGAGTGATCGATCCAAACAAGTTCGCTGATCAATACAATGTTACTCACAAGGAAGCCATTAAGGTAATGAAGTTCTGTTAATTTTAAATAGATTATCAAGTTGATGGACTTTGATGACAGCGGCCGAGTCGACTACTATAAATTTAAAGTAGGAGTTGCACAATTATGCCAGAATCCAATGACAGTAATATAAGTATATTTATGAACCTCTAGACAACCGCAAGAACTATTTTTGATCTCTACGACGAGGATAGAGACAACAAATTGGGACCTAAGGAAGTGGGTATCTTTTTAACAAGCATATTTAATAATCTTCACTACTATGAAGGTTTAGATGACCCAACACCCAAGGAAGTTGAAGAAAAACTCCAACAATATCTGGTGAAGTGGGATTTGGATAGAGACGGAGGATTTGAATATGAAGAATATTTAAAATTGATGCAAAAAGATCCTGACGTGTTGAAAGTACTATACAATATGGGATTGGCTAATAAAGATGAATTGACAATCGAAGAGACTTGTTATAACGACATTGACAGTGACATTGAAATCGAGATGGAGAGAAGATTACTGCCTAGAGATGAGAGAGTTGAACGTATCAAAAATGGAATTGAACACACAATATCAGCAGAGGCAAGTGACGAGTTTGGAATGGAAGAGGAGGAAGTGGTAATGGAATGGAAGGATTAAGCAAAGAGATTGGAGCCAACTAAGAAACTAGAAGGAATGGATGCTTCTCCACCAAATGCTATTCTTGATTTGGAGTATATTTATGGATATAGATGTCATGATACTAGAAACAATTTAAAATATGGAAACAAGGGATAAATTGTTTATCATACAGCTGGTGTTGGAATAGTCTTGGATCCAAGCAATATGAGTTAAAAACACTTTTTGGAACATAATGATGATATATCTTGTTTGGATATATATGAAAATTTGGTGTTAACTGGATAAGTAGGTCTTAATCCAATGTTGATGGTGTGGAACATTGACAATATGAGAATGGTTTGTCTCTTCAATGATGTCTTGAAGAATGGTATATCTAATTGTTGTTTTTCAAATGATGGAAAGAGTGTGGCTGCTGTTGCTATGGATGATGACCATTTCATGGCTGTTTATGATATTGATATAGCTGTGAATTCAAGGAAGGATCCAAAGAATAAAGCATCTCCCTTGATTGCAGGTGGAAAATTAACAAAATAAGAAATCTTTGACATTAAATTCTTACCAGGTGATTGGTAAATTGTTGTAGCTTGCATGAAAGAAATCAGTATTTGCACATGGAAAAATGGTACAATCCTGGCTGAAAGAGGAGTTTGGAAGGAATAATAGCCTCAACCTGTCTTGACAATTGCTATCAATGGAGGATATATTGTTACAGGTGTTTTCAATGGAAATTTCTTGTGTTGGAAGAAAAACATTTGTGTTAAGAGTGTCAAGGCTCACGTTACTCCAGTCAAAGCAATCATGACAAGATCAGCTGGTAGAGGAATCATATCTGCTGATAAGAGAGGTATCATTATGGGTTGGGATCCATAATTTAATAAAGTGTTTGAAATTGACACCAAAGATTTACCACTCAAATTAAGTTATCCACCCAAAGGATCACCTAATGTTATTTCCGTCTGTGAAAGTCCTGAAGGTAAAATCTTGTTTGGTACCAGGAGATCAGAGATTGCAGAAATCCTTAGTTATGAGGAGGGTTAAAAAATATAATGTAAATTACTCATGTAAGGACATTTCAATGGAGAATTGTGGGGATTAGATACACATCCAACCTAGAATATATTTTATACTGTTGGAGAAGATGAGATGTTGGGTATGTGGGATGTCAAATAGAAGAAATTACTTAAGTCAACACCTAATCAATATGCCAGCAAAACATTGAGTGTTAGTCAAAATGGTAAATGGGTAGCCACTGGTTGTTCTAATGGAAGAACATTCATCTATGATGCAAGTTCTTTAAAAAAATTATCAGAGATAACTGAAGTTGTAGATCCTGATAAGGAAATCATTTCATTAATCAGATTCTCCCCTAATAATGAACTTTTGTGTGTTTGTTATAAGCCACCATTTTCAGAAATTGCCTTCTATTCAACGAAAACCTGGAAAAAACAAAGTAAAATCCCTAATTGCAAATATCATGTCTACACTTTAGACTTCTCTGCCGATAGTAAATTCATCCAATTAAATACCAGCAATTATACTATTGAATTTTATGATGTAAGTTCAGCACAACCTGTATAATTTGAAGCTGCCAAAGATATTTAATGGTTCACTTGGACTTGCATTTATGGATGGTAAGTTTAAGGTATTTGGCCAGATTGTTCTGATGGTGATGATGTCAATGCCACTGATAGATCAAAGGATGGCAAATGTTTGGTTGCTTGTGATGACTTTGGCAAAATCAAATTATTCAAGTATCCTTGTCCACAACCAAAAAGTGGATGTATCAAATACACAGGACACTCCTCTTATGTCTGTGGAGTCAAGTTCACAAATAGTGGTGAGCATATCATTTCAGTGGGAGGTGACGAATTATCAATATTTTAATGGAGATATATCTTCTCGCCATCCAGATTAGATGTCTAAGATATACAGGAGGAGCCTGAAAAAGTTGAAGAAAATGTTGGTGGAGCCATGTTTGAATAAGAAGAATTAGATAAGGGTGATATGATTGGAGCAGTCAAACCATTTTTAGGTGAAGTCTAACATTCAGTTCCATCATGGTACAAACCAAACAAGGCTAGAGATAATTAGGACCCAAAGGGTAATTTATCATTGTATCATGTTCATGGATTCAGATTCTTTTATATTTTGGATGAATGCAGAGACATGATGGGGTGGACAGATAAAAATAAAGTTGTTTTTGTATCAGCTGCTTTAGGAGTGGAGGTAGATCCTAAGACTTAACAACAAGCATTCTTTAATAAACATGAAGAGGACATAGTTAGTTTTGCTTTGCATCCAAATAGAAACATAGCAGCCACAGGACAGATGGCTTAGGCAGGTAAAGCTAAATGTATTGATATTTTTGTTTGGGACATCGACTCAAAGGAGGTGTTGGCTAACTTTAACCAATTTCATTTAAGAGCTATAGTGTTATTGAAGTTTTCACCAGATGGATCTTTATTGTTAACAGTTGGTTAAGATGATGACAATTCGCTAGCCATTTATGATTGGTAAGGAAAAAGATAAATTTGTACATCCAACATAGATAAGGCAAAGGTTAACGGAGCAGCTTGGAAAGACAATGAAGAATTTGTGACTGTAGGAAACAAGCACATCAAATTTTGGAAGATAAGTGGACGTAATGTCTAAGGCAAGATGGGTTAATAGTAAGGCAAATTCGAATCTTAATTCTCAGTGGCTTATGCATTTGACAATCAAGTCATAGTTTCAGGAGGAGGCAGTGGAACTGTGTTTTGCTGGAAAGGTGGAAGTAGTGATAAAGGAGTCAAGGGTCACGAGGGCAAAGTGTGTTCATTCATTATGGATAAGGCCAAGAAGTTATTATATTCTGGTGGTTTAGATGGCAAAGTAAACTCATGGGGTTATGAAGGAGGTTAATTGGTAAAGAAATAAGAGATCATCAATTTGGCTACAAATCCACTCTTCCCACCAGGTGTTGTGGCCATGGATTACAACGAAAAGACTTAACAGTGGTTATTTGGTACCAATGGTGCTTAGATATTCTCTTATGATCCAACTAAAAAATAAACTAATATTGTAGTGTAAGGTCATTATGGTGAAGAATTATGGGGAGCTTGTGCTGCTCCAACTGGACACAAATATGTCACAGGAGGTGGTGATAAGACAGTTAGAGTTTGGGACATCGATTAAAAGAAGATGGTTTGTGTTAGTAAACCATTTCCAAGTGAAGTTAGAGCTGTCGATTGGTCAACTGATGGTAAATTTATAGTTTGTGGTGATCTCAATGGATTTGTATATCTATTAGATCCTAATACTTTATAAGTTATGGACACTGCCAAGACCATCTTTACCACTATGCCTAAGAGATAGTCTACATATTGGATTGATGATTTAAAGATATCACCTGATTGTAAAAAGGTAGCCTTTGGTGCTCATGGTGGTGCATCACATTTGGAGGTTTGGACTATTGAATATCCAAAATTTGGTAAATAAGGAACCAAAATTTAATGTGGTTTAACTTCAGCTTTGACTGCTTTGGATTGGTCAGTTGATTCATCTATCGTAATTGTCAATAGTGGGGCATATGAACTTAAGTATGTTGATGTAAATGCCAAGAAAAATCAAGCATCCTCTAGTTAAGCTAACACAGAGTTTGCTAGTTGGACTTGTAAATTGGGATGGCCTGTTTAAGGTATTTTCCCTTCAGCTGATTACAGTGATGTCAATACTGTTTGTAGAAGCAATAGTAAAAAATACTTGGTTTCTGGAGAAGATACTCAACATGTTGTTTTGATGAACTATCCAGTTGTAGTACCCAAATAAAAGAGAAAAGAGTATATTGGACATTCATCTCATGTTATGAGAGTCAGATTTACATGTGATGATAATTTCTTGATTTCAGTAGGTGGAAATGATAAGTCAATTATTGTATGGAAAACAGATTTTGGAAGTGCCCAAGGAAAAGTCGAATAAGTAAATTTGTAAGAACTCTGTAAGGAAGAAGGAGCAGATGATATCGATATGCCTGTTAAGAAGAAGAAGGCTTAAGCACCTCCTAAAAAGTAAATCTAACAAGATGAAAATTCAGTATTCTCCCAAGAGGAAACAGATGAAGGAGATTAATTTATGGCATGCAAACCATGGATGGGAGCTATTAAAGAACCAACATACTAATATTATTCAAATAAAACAGAGGGACATAAACCACCAAAATGTGATTTGGAAATTGAATATGTACATGGTTATCGTACAAAAGATATGAGAAATAATTTATTCTTTTTAGCAAATGGCTAAGTGTTGTATAATGCAGCTGCATTAGGAATCATTTTAGACGTTGGCAGCAACACCCAAACTTATTTCAATAAGCATGAAGATGATATCACAGCAATAGATTTGAATCCTGTAGATAGAATGACCGTAGCTACTGGTGAACTAGGAGCTAAGCCAAATATCTTTGTTTGGAATGCTGAGACCAAGGAAGTGAAATGCTAGTTCAAAGCCCCATTGTAAAAAGGTATCATAGCAATGGCATTTACTCCTAATGGCAAAAGATTAGTTGCTGGAGCAGTTGATGTTGATCATTCATTGGCAGTTTTCGATGTGAGTGGAAAAGGAGCTGTATTGTGGTCAGACAAGAGTGGCCCAGATGTTATTGTTGATTTAAGATGGAATACAGATGATGCATTTGTCACAGTCGGAGTTAAACATTATAAATGTTGGAAATATGATAATGGTAAATGTCAAGGAAAGAAGGGATAATTCGGAAAGGGAGCAAGTAACAATTTATCAGGAATTGCTATTAATGGAAATGATACCTTATGTGGAGGTGCAGATGGATGCATATAATTATGGAAAGGAGAAGCATTTATGAAACCATTACCAAGTAAACATGCTCAAATATGCGATTGTATTACTGTGACACAAGATTATGTTTTCTCAGGAGGAAGAGATGGAGTGTTCTTTGTTTTAAGTAAAAATTATGAAGAAATCTTGGCTGTCAAAGTAAAGGAAAAGTGTCCAGATTCTGTGTGTCCTAGTGTCAGAGCTATCTATGCTGATTTGCCAAATTCTAAATTGCTGATTGGAACATTGGGAAGTGAAATTTATCAATTCTCTTGGGATGGTGGAGCTATTAATAGTTAGACAGACTTTTAGGTAACAAATCTTATGAGAGGTCATTTCTGTCCAAATTTGAAATGGACCAATGAAGTTTGGGGTTTGGATATATTTTAAGAAGACTAAGATAAATTTGTAACATGTTCTGATGATGGTACTGTTCGTGTTTGGTCTATTGCTGATAGGAAATAAGTTAAAATTGGTAGCACTCTTTTGACTGCTGATGGCAAAGAAGAGAAGAGGGATCTCAATACTGGAGATTTCACTGATTAATGTAAAGCACGTGTTGTTGCTACAAATCCAAAGGATGAAGGTTTCACTGCAGGAATGAAGGATGGTACTATAAGAGTCTATGATGCTGAATTTACTTAAACAAAAGTATTTAAATAGGCTAAGGAATGGATTAGTGATATCAAATTCTCCCCTGATGGTACTACTTGTGTTATTGGTTCACATGATAATGCACTTTATGCTTATAAATACCCTTCATGGAAAGCAATAGGCAAAAAAATGCTCAAACATTCATCATATATTACTCATTTTGACTTTAGTAGAGATGGTGTCAATTTGCATTCCACTTGTGGTGCATATGAACTTTTGTTTTGGGATGTTGCATAATGCAAATAGGTATTATTTAGTTATCATTAATTTAGTTACCTGGTGGAGCATCTGCATTAAAGGATGAATTATGGTACACTTGGACAGTTACACTTGGATGGCCAGTCTAAGGTATTTGGCCTGAATGTGCTGATGGTACTGATATCAATGCTGTTGATCGATCCAATACTACTATAAATGGAAAGAATGATCCAAAAACATCTTATCATTTGCTTGCTTCTGGAGATGACTTTAGTCATGTTAGAATACTCAGATACCCAAGTTTGAAGAAATCATCCGAAGCAGTTGTTGGTACTGGCCATTCATCCCATGTTACCAATGTTAAATGGACCAAAGATGATTCAAGAATCATCTCAACCGGAGGAGAAGATTAATGTGTTTTCGTTTGGAAGGTTACAAAAAAGTGATAATTATGAATAAATCATAATTCAATTGTTTACACAACCCATATTGTTATAAACTTCTATTTCTCTGTTGGATCATCAAACCTTAATACTTTTTAAGTTTTCCCATTTGTAATCTATGATTTATGATTGTTATTAGATTAATTCTGATGTAAAAGTGTGTTAATGGACATTGACATATTTATAATACTGATTTTTAGTTGTATTTCATCTTCAAAGTCATGGAAAATTACATTTATTATAATTCTGCCTAATATCAGTTTTTCTAATATTCTTATTATGTAGATATTTATTTTTTAATATAAAACTCAAGCTAATTTATTTGTAAATTTATTTCCTAACTTAACTCTTACAATAGTACTTCCTTTAGTATATGTTGAAGTAAGTCTAGTAATAAATTGGATATTGAAGTAATTCATGGAATTGGATGTGTTTTAAACTCATACGTAAATATAAAAATTGCACTTTACTTTGTACAATATTTAAGAAATTTGATACTTAAAAACAATATTGAGAATAACTAATTAATTGAAAAAGACATAATATAGATAACTAATGCATCATGAGATAGTTTGTATACAATTCATTGTATGTTTAATTTCTTCAACTTCTTTATAATGTGCTTTAAATCCTTTAATTAGAGAAGGATGTTCGAATTTTCCTGATTATTTAATTGGCTAGCATCATCTAGAGTGGCTACTTATTATATAAAAATATCTAAATTTAATGTTAATGGATACTTCGCCCTTCTGCAATATATTAGCTTGTCTTTGATTTCCTTTTGAGTTTTATTTTTCTTATGCATTTGCTCAGCCCAGTGCTTACTTTGTTTATCGACCAATTTTATGATGGAGGAGATTAATGAATGGTGTGGTATAAATCGAGCATCGGAGAATCATCTTCTTAGAAGTTTTCATATGACTATTCGAATTGAGATTTCTTTTCTTATACATCATCGTATAGGTTAAAACTCATATGTAGGCAATAAAAAAATAAAATAATTATTGAAATATGATGAAATACGATGAAATCATTATAAGGGAACTAAATATATTTGATATTTATAAATAATCTCTTCTCACACACATTTATAAAACAATATTATACCTAAGAATTAAAAAATATGACTTTAATTACAGTTCTTAGAAAATAAAGCTAGTAGAGTACAATTCTATTCTACAAGAGTATCTTCATGCTTTCACATTCAATTTGTTGATAAAGACAGAGTATAAACTCATTTAATAATTAAGATATGGTTTAATCAATTGATGCAACAGTTATTACAAAATAACCATAAGATTTTCTCTAAGAAATCCGTTACTAAATGTAATAATTATCAATAAATAGAAAGAATTCAGAATAATACAGATTGTTAATATTTATAATAATAATGTTTTACCAATCAGATGGAAACTGTACATCCTAAATGTAAACCAATCTGCCTGTTATCCAAGTCAGTCGAGTCATCTTAAATTCATAAGAATAAAATTACCTAATAATACTAAATCTTAAATATTACCTTAAGCCTCCTCTAACAATGAAAACAATGATAAATCGTATTGATTTGCAATCCTTAAACCAGACATCGTAGTTGATAATCTAATAAGGTGGTTTATTTTGTTAATGACTCTTGTAATAGTACAAATTTAATATACATTCTCATTTATATTTTTGACTATTGGGAAGAGAAATGAAAAGTCTATTTTGCAACAGGAGCAATAAAAGCCCTTGTAATGGCAAAGAAGCCTCTCATCACAAATAAAATTTATAAATATTATTATAAAATGCATGTAATGATAAATTTATTTGTGTTTTATTCCTCCTCTTATTTTAAATATCTCCATTAGAGAGGAATAGAACTCATAGTCACTCGAAATTATTGGGAATTAATCTCTAATTAATTAAAAATGTTTCATTTTATATTACTTGTAACGTTGCTGAAACAATATCATTTAATACCTTAGACAAAGGAATAAAATTTACTTATATAAGAATATCAAAAGCTTATGATACTTTACATAGTTTTCCTAATTATTTGCTCCTAAATTTCCTCTCTTTTTTCTAAATATAATAACCTAACTTACTCGTCTTACTGACTCAATCACTTTTTGATATAATTGCTAGGAGCTAAAGGTATAATACATCAAATCATAAGCTTTAATAAATGAATAATTATTCATTTTTTTGTAAAACATTACTCCTTCAATTGAAAAAATTTTAATCCTTCTATACGACATTAAGAGTTAAAATAGAAAAGCATCTCTCATACACATACATTAGTAAGCCATTATTGTGTCTAGTGTCATTTGTTTCTCCTAAGTATTTTAGAAATTCATTTGATTTTACAGCATAAGTAATTTTTATAAATATCAATATCAGTTTCAATTATCTTAGATTAATTCGCAGTTCTATAGAGGTTTCATGTCTTTTTATTAAAATTCTATTTCAAATTTTCTCAAAGGTTTTATTTCGACTTCAACAATTTTACATTTTCAATTGACATACAATACACTAAGATTCTCATATAATTTCCTCTCTTTGAAGTATTGGTATATTAACTACAATTCTGATATTGCATGTTATGAAAAATTCATTTATAATATATTGCATTAATCAAGATAAAATGGAAATAAATGAATCAAAAATCTTGTGTTCATATTATGGATATTAGATTAGTTCAAATTCTTTTATCCAATGATTTTATTGATAATTATTTGATTCTAATAATATTGTATTATTATTAATATACAAATAATTAATGGACATATCAAAAATAGGAAGCTCTGCAATTGATAAGTCATTTGGCCGAGGAGGGCAGTCTAAGGATGCTGTAGTAATAGTATCAAATTTGGAAATTCATAAACCTGTCGTCACTTTTTGTGATATGAATCAAGCCTAGAAAGAATTTGCATTTGAAACTGCTGAACATGCTTTTAGTATCTTACATTTGTTAATTTTAAGAATTGTCTGCTAAAAGAGAAAAGAGATATTTTAAAGACATAGCGGAATACATAAAAAATGAATTCGATAATAAATTTTAAGGGACATGGCATGTAATAGTTGGATTACACTTTGGGTCATTTGTTTCTTATGAGAGTTAATGTATGATACATTTTTACATAAACTAATTGGGATTCATGATTTATAAGTTTGGCTGAGCTATTTGATATGAACTATTATAGTTATTAAATAATGTTAAAGAAAGAATCGACTTAAAGTTTGTTAATAAAATATCCTCTATAATATTAGTTGTTATTCTGTTAAGATTTCTAGATTCTTCTACGCCATTGTAATTTGATATTTATTAGATTAGATCAATTACAAATTTTTGGAATCTCAATTCTCTTACTCAGGTATGTCTTGGGTATTAATTATGAATTATGCCTTTATCAAAAAAGTATGAATTTTTATTTAAAATTTATATCTTATTTAATAAAAAATACAGATTTTTGAAATCAGATAACGAATCCCACTTCAGCACATGCAAAGTTAACTTTTTTAGCATTTTAGAAATACAATTGGACACTGATTTTACCCTATTAATATTATTTAATTATTTTACAGATGGAGTAAAGGTTGGGAAGTTTTAGGTCAACTCGTAGGTAACACGATCTCCTTTGTCATAGACTTCGTCTTCTGGATAGTTGTCTTCAAAAGCATCCATTCCATTCCATTTGGCTTTGAGTAAAACATTATCTAATTCTGCATGTTCGTTGGCAGATCCATAAAGTGTGATTGTTTCATCAACACCCTTAGCAGGTGTAACACTGAAAGTTGCCTCAGTGAAAACAATCTTTGGATTCTCCATGCAATTTGTAACTTTGGTTGGGATGGCTGCTAAAATGGATGATACCAAGAGTAATGCAATGAGGTATTTCATTTTTTGATAATATTATTAATATAATGTTATTAATAATTTCAGCTTTAAATGGCCGCATTACGCAATCAATATTTATAACCATCTAAAATGTATTATTGTATTCAAATTTTTCAATATTCCGCAAAAAAGTAGCTTCAATTAAGCTTTGCTAGTTTTTTGATATAATTCTAATTGAAAACTTTTTTGATTGTTATTTATATATTTATGACTATAACAACCTAAAGGAAGATGTTAAGAATGAATAACTTCATTATAGCTGCTTGTATCATAGCCATAGAATTTGGATAGACTGTGAGCCCATTTAATCATTTATCCTGCAGTGAATCTATTTATCATATGAATAAATTTCCTATTGTTAATTTCAAATACTTTTCATCTTCTATCAACTATCTGCCCACCAGCAAGAGGATGTTGCCTAAATGGATCAACATACTCAGATACATCAAAATGCTCAACTGGAACAACCATACATTTACATTATTATTTCATAGATATGGATAAATTTTGTTTATCAAAAGTATTGTTAATAATACATATCTAAAACCTGTCCAATCATCGACAGCTTATCTTTAAATTAATTGGAGCAACTTGTCAATAATCAGTATATGGATATCACAAACTGAGGCAACATGTTTGTCTATCCACCTTCAGGAATATCAGTTCAACAATGCACTTGTAATACTTTAGGATCAACTTGAATAATGATCCAGCAACAGCAAATTTATTATCAACAGGATATTTAAAAATACATTTGGTGCTTGTAATTGGTTATCAGAATTTGCAACAAATGGAACTTTAAAATAATGCTTTGGTTACTTTTATAAAATTGGTTTGCCAGCCTTCTATCATAGATTCCTAATCGAAAAAATATTCATATTTACACATAATAAGAAGGAAAACTCAATTTTTATAGAAAATCTCAGGATAATATATTTGAATTTCATCAAGTGATACATCTACCTCTTGATATAACTCAAAATGTTGAACAATCATCATGAATAGAGCTTATTACTAGTAAACTATTGAAAAGGAAAGATAGTTAAATCTATTCATTTTTGAAGTCAAAATTAATTTGAAATTTAAAATTAAATGATCGCATAACAAAATAAAACGAAACTCTCTTCATTTTTAAATAGGATATCGATTTTAATAAATTATAATAATCTTGCAAAATCAAGTTTGAAAGGAATCCTAAGTTTTAATTATTAATATTGTATTTCAATTATAATGTTCCTTTCTTCTTTAATAGATAAATACCACAATACTAATAAATTTCTTCTATCTGATTGTAAAAATAATAGATCTAAGATTATAAAACTATTTCAAATCAAATAGTATTAATTTTATGCCTTAGAATTCATCTTTAAAGTTTAGGTTTCATAAGAATATCTACAGTAGTCGAAAAAACCTACATCAACAAAACTATTTTCAATAATTGAACCTGAATTATAAGTAGAAAAAATTGTTTGTAAGTTAATGCTATTGTTTTGTAAATAGAAAAAAAAAAGTTCTCTTATTTTTCAAAATTCATAATCACTTATTAATATTCCTACTCTATTTGTTGAAATTTACAATTAATGTTGTTCTCTATATGTTTCAAGATAAAATATATTATTATAATTATTAGAATAAACAACAATATAAAACAATTGAATCTTATTAAAAATCAATTAAAGATGAATATCATATTAATTACGGACAGCTATTCATATAAATGAAGCTTAATCTTATATTTTTCTTTCTAAATATGTCCTTTTCAATCATTTAGATAAACTGCCTGATTACTTGATTTATAGTTGAATGCCTGATAAGGGAAAGAGTGCTGATGCTGCAAGAGATGGAAATTAGAGAGGAATCAATGATTATACTAAAAAGCAAATATATATTATTTTTAATTAAATATGCAAATTTAATTTAAATCTTTAAATAAAATATTTATTTAAAAATCAAAATATGCAATAAAAAGAAATTCAGCAATAATTACCTCCACAAACCACCCCACAACAAATGAAGACCATAATTTACATTGAAAATTTAGATCAGGTATGAAAGTCTTTAATAACATCTTTTAGGGTATCTCCGAAGATTATTTATATCGTAAATTTAAGGAAGTAGGTGAAATCCAAAGTTTAAAGATTACAAAGGACAAGACCACTCAGAAATCAAAGGGATAAGCATTCATTACCTTTGCTCATCCAGATTCTGCCGAAGAAGCAAGAAAGAAATTCAATAATTCAGTGTTCATCAGAAATGTCATCAGAGTCAAGCCATACTTCAATTATCACAATGCTGATAAAAAAGCCAACATCTTCATTAACAATCTACCTGAAGATGCTGACATTTTAGAATTGGAGTAAGAGTTTTCCAGATACGGTACTGTGCAATCGGTCGATGTTCACAGAGACATTTTAGGAAAGCAATTGAAGTATGTCAATTAAGGTTAACCCATTTTAGTTATGGTTACGTTCAATTTGAGAAGAAGGAAGATGCTGATAACTTGATAAAGAGAGTTATGAATCACCCAATAACTCACAAGGGGAAGTTGCTGAAGTTGGAGCAATTCAAAGCCCAATCGGAGAGAAAGGTGGAATCCAGTTCGATCTATCTGAGAGCCATTGCTAAACCATTACCTCAGAAGTATTGGGAATAGGATAAGGTGGTCAGAGCAATTGAATATGGATGGTCTTTGATTATCAAAGATTACTTCTAAAAACACGGCACTTAAGTGAAGGACTGCTTTGTTAAGATCGATTTACACACAAGATAACCTTGGTCAATGATCTCATTCGAAAATTCAGAATAAGCAAAAGACAATTTGGATATTTGCGAACAATAAAGAAAACATCCATGCATAAATTCAGGTGCTCATCACGCATTGGAATTAATCAATAAACATGGACCACCTGTCAATAGTGATGCAAGTGAAGCCTTCTCCATTGCTGAAATTACTTAGGCATTCAAGGAAATGGCTCAAGATCATAATGACACTTTCAAAGGAGAAAGTGAAAATTTCTTCTACAATATGGTCTACAGCAAACACTTAAATCCAGATGACAGATTGATTCTCGTTCAAAACATCAAGGAAGAAGTTACAAAGGAGCAAATCCAAGAGTTCTTGTCAAGATTTGGAAAAGTTATTCGTCTAACCATAAGAAAGACTAAGAATCCTAGATTTTAGGTTCAATAATGCTTTGTTCATTATTAAACCATGGAAGATTCAAAGAGAGCAAGATCAGAAATCTATGATGAAAACAATGCAGAAATTTCTAAAATTAAGAAAGAGATTTTCAAGGATGGCCATGTGATGATGAATATATTATTGTCCAAAACCATGAGAAAGGAATTCAAGGAAGTCAAAAAACAAAGTCAAAGCATCTTCCAAAATCCAGGAGGTAGATAATTACTCCAACCTCCCTTCGGTGGAAACTTCCCAGTTATGCCTCCTCAAATGCCCTTCCCTCCTGGAGGATAAGGAATGAGACAAATGCCTCCCAGAGGACCAAGATCTGGCCCCTTCCCCATGATGAGAACCTAAGTTCCAAGACCTCACATGATGAACAAATAGCCCATGCAACCACCCATGAACAAGGTGGTCCAACCTTAATCATTCATCTAAGAATTCTCTGATTACACCTTAGTTTAAAGTAGAATGGAAGAATTCTTGAAGATTCCTCTTGCCGATCAAAGAAATGTACTTGGTAATCTGTTATTCCAAAAAGTCTTCGATGTTGTTAAAGATAAAGAGGCAACCAAAAAAGTTGTAGGTACATATTTAGTGTAATTCCTTAGGTATGTTAATTGATCCATCCTAATTTGAAATTGGTGACATCTTGAATATGTTTGAAGACAACTAAGAACTTCAAACCTATATTGACGATGGTCTTTCATTGATTAAAGAAGAAACTCAAAAATGAGTTATTATTATTGCAAAATGTACAAAAAAAATAAAATAAAATAAATAATTTAAATATAACTATCTTCCTTTATTTATTATTTTCAATCACAAATTATCTAAAGTAAAATCTATTGAATTAATAATAGCAGAATCCTTTCGAAAGGTCTGTGCCTTTTCTCCATGATGCTATTAAACCTAAGGAGACACTCTCCTCGCAGTCTGACTCATATTTCTATAAAGAAATTCCATTTTGTTTGATTTCAAATTCACAAACTGATTAACCTTCTTATTAACTAATGGATTTTTGTTGAATTAATTCATTCTATCGCTTAAACTACCAGCTGATTCTGAATTATCAACTTTAAGCTCTTTATAATAATCCATTTGCCTTAGCACTACTCTGATAAACTAAGTTTAGGAGGCTGAATTATTTTAAAGTTGTTCATATTAATAAAGTATCATTCTATTATTATTTTCCGTCTTTATTTTATTTTGAATCTTGAGTCCTTTTATACTGATCATCCATTGTGTATCACCCATGCTGTTCTAATAGAATTCCTCATATTCCTTAATTTTCTCTTCCCAATTGTTATGTATATTATATCTTAAATTCAAAGATAACTACTGTTTTTGATTCTGAAAATCTGCATTAGATAATATATCCTCTATTTTCTACATTTTGAGACAATTTTATTTGTATTTTTCAATCATCCCCTAGTTCTAATAAATAAAATATTCATTAGCACTTTATGGTTTTTAGTACAATATTTTAGTTTGATTTAATACAGAAATTGTAGATGTACCAATACTAGACAGGTATTTCCAACCATACTTTAATTTCATGATGATGAGATTTACGAAAATAGAAATTATCAACTTCTCTTGAAGTACTTCAGTGCAATAATATAACTTCTTCATTTCTTGAAGAACATTATTGCTCTGTTGATATTTTCTCATGATTTAAGAGATACTAGATAATATTTCCTGGATTTTAGGTGCCAAGGATCTTTGAGAGGATTATTGTTGTCGATTTGAAAGTAAACCATTCTATTCCATCAATTTGACTTAAGTTAAATTCAATCTGAATATCTTCCTTTGTTGTTGTTAGGATTATGGCGACGGAACTTGGCTTTTAATTTCTGTTATTTATTAATTCTAAGTTATAGTTTAGTAACTATTAAGGCTCGTCAAGTTCTCGTTCTTCTAGTAGGTTCGATGATCTTCATTTTCAATGAGTAATTTCTTTCTTAAGTATTAGTTTTCATATTTCCTTTAAATTTTAATTACTTACAATGATGCTATAGATACTTGTTTAGCGGTCTTATTATTGAGATTCAAAGAAAATGGATTGACATTCTTTCCTTAAATCAGTTGTAAGATAGTAACTAACCCCATCGAAGCTGCACTATGAAGGGGAGTGTTTTTATATAGATCTCTTTTGTGGAAATCAAATTGAGTGCTATTACTAGCAAATCGTACTGCAGCTAAAGATGGTAATTTTACAGCAGCATGTAAACTAGTTAATTTCATTGGGTTTCTAATGTTTGGATCGCATCCCATGTCTAATAGAAGCTATTCTTTAAGTTTTAAACTACTTTGACCATTATTTATGCTTATTATTATTGTTATGCATTTCTGCCAAATGATGTCATCGCTACATGCATAACAGTAGATCCATAAGCGACAAGTATTTTATTTGGTCCAATAATGTCCTTCTCCATTTGCTGATTTAATTCAATCCCATTCTGTAACAAGATCTTCATCATTTGAATATCCAATCGTTTAGCTGATAACATGAACAAAGTTTGCATTTCAATTTTACTTTTCCTAAAGGCTGGCAACAAACAATTAATACACTTTGTCCTATGCAAATTGAATGCATATAGAAGAAGTGAACAATCTTCCTCATCTTTTATCATAAGCAATTCTGGATATTTTTAACTAAATTGCTTTAACAATCCTATGGAATCTCTTTATATAAATGTAAATAAAATATTCTTACCACTAATATTATTAAAATTATTACTTTTAAATGAATTACTAAATATCAAACACTTTTCCAACCATATAGTAGTAAAATAACGAGAATGTTATGATTTCTTGTCTTTGCACGACTCTCTAGCCCAATTAAACTAATTTTGATTTGATCTGTCTATCAAGTTAGCAACTGATAGCACAATAATCGAACCAATCAAGATCAAAATATTATAAAGAATCCAAAATTTCATTGAATTTCGCTGGAATTGTAGTAAACATATTTGATCTTAATCCGAGACATGTTAATTTTAAATCAAATAGTTCCTATGGCAAATATTCTATATTGTTGTTATTTAAATTTAACTCTCTTAGAGCATTTAATTTAAATAAACTGGATGGTAACTGCTCTACAATTATCAACCAAAAATAAATACTTATCTAATTATCAGTCAATAATAATTTTTCCAAATTTGGCAGGTGAAATTTAATAGGAATTGATTGGATTTAATTGAAACTCAAATTTAGGATCTTTAACTTAGTGAGTGACCTGCACAATTAGTTATAGATAATTATACTTCAATTAATTGGGGAATTAATTCAATAAGTTATTTGACAAGTCTAAATCTAATAATTATTCTGATAATGTATCCAATACAGGTGCAGCAGAAGATAGCAATTAATTACTCAAATTTATTTTTTACGAAGTCTCTTTTATATGTTATTTTGTACATATTCTAATTCTTCATCCTTTCTCAATCTAAGTTTGTCGTTTTCAAAAGGAGTTCGTAGTGAAGGTATAAATGCTTTTTTCGAAATTTCCTGTTCACTGTCTAAAACCTCATGAGAACTGATAGATGACAATTTGCTCATTAATGATAGTAACGACTGCATTTTTTATGATTTAACTTTCCCTTTAATATATAAAAATAATAATAAGAATTCATTAATCGTAAGAGACTTAATCTTGTTATTAAATCAACCATGAAAACCTCTTTCGTATATGATACAATAAGTCCCAGTCTTGACCAGAAGGACATCTAAATCGTTACTTTAAATATTACTTTGTATGTCCCAATTACTTCTGAACAATCCGAGGACCATCAGATTAATTTAATCTCTCAATCAAAAAGTATATCTAACATCATTGTAATATACTTACTTTTTCTAACTAACTCAAGCCTTCCTCATCATCAAATAAGACCTCCAGGGCTGAAAGCGCCAGAGACTCAACAAACATGTGTTGATCAATGTGACCACTCTTGACATTTGAATTTTCTTGGTTCTCATACAATTTGGACAATATCTAAAATATCTGAACTATCTTATTCTTGGCCAATAAGTCAGGGAAAATTGAGAAATCCTAATTATTAGTTAAATGCAATAATTACTTTATAGAATCTTAAGAACTATTCAAAATTCATAATCTATTTACCAATTGTATAATGTTTATAATATACTAAAATAGATTTATGTAGCAATCCTAAAAACTCAACGATTTCTTTATCCTTTAACAAGGTCATTAATTAAGAGAGGAGATCTTTCATTTTATTTTCAGATCCTTGGCTCATTAAATGTAATACATGATCATATAAAATTGTCTTTAAGACATGTATGTCATTTGTTAATAATTAAAGACCTTTCAAAAACTATTAGAAGTTCATAGTTTATTTCTTTTATTTGATTGGAACTGAAGTTCTATTGTTTTATGAGATTGTGCAGGCCTTAGTAAAAATTAAATCAATTTCATTGTGAGGTACTTAGTAAGATAATTTACTGTTTTTGTCAATTAAATTTACATTAACCAAATTTGCATCCTTCAAGAACTTCATCCATTTACTACCGACCAATTCGTTATCCTGTCCAGTCTATTGATTAATTCCTGAATATTATTTGTAGATATTAATTAATTATGTGTAATTGTCTTGAAATAATAATTGGCATTAATCCTCGAATTACTTATTAATTTGGATTGATGGTCGAACTCTATTAGTAGGCACCGTATTAATTCGTTTCACTTGTTCATCATAAAATTCTTCATTTTTTAACTGATGAACCTTCATTCTTTAAGTGGTAGAGTTTAAATATTGAATTGCATCAGGCTCAGTAATTATTAATTCAATAAGTTCTTCAGGTACTTTTAATTTCCAATTTATTTTTGAGTTGTTTGATGGTATTTCCAGATTGTTAAACCCCTGACTCAACTCCATTCTCTCGAGTAAAAAAGCCAACTTCTGCAATGGAGTTATAATTTATTGTATTTGAGTGGAATCATCAAAGCTTTGAAGAGTCATCATGGCTAGCTTAATAATGTAACAACAGAATTAGTTAATATCAAATCGTGACTTTTGTTTTTTTTATTGGCTAATTTGAGGTAAATTAAGATCTGCTTAGATGTAGTCTAATAGTAAATAAGCAGACCCTTTAGTAATAAATTAGGGACAGATTTCAAATTCTTTTAAAAATAAAAATAATGAAGATCTTATCTATTATTTCATCATCAATTCTTCTTATTAGTCTTTCAGATTAAAGTTCTTAAATTAAGGAGGGAAGTATTTATTATAGATGAAAGTTATAGGTTAAATAACAACCTACATTAATTTGACACAAATTGGATCGATTTCTTGAGATAGTTTTGTTTCTTCATCTCCTAAATCTGTTGATGAGATAATATTTTCATATAATGGAGTCAAATGATTGTCCATTAGGATTTGAAATGAATTTTCCCCATATAAAATCTCAGATAGTAATTCCAAAAAGTAATAAAAATTCTCAAAATCCATATTTGGTTTATTTCTATTTGCTTTAACAAAAAGTAAGTCTATTTATTACTAATCCTATCTCTAGAGTTTGATTTGCGAATCTGACATTAATTTATGTACTTTGTTTGATCTAATATAATCAATATTGGTTCTATCTCCAAAAGATGCATAGAATTTGAAAATGACACTCAATTATTTCTTATCATCTACTCTTTTGACTTCTACAACTGGTATCTCGACTTTAGATTTTTTCATTTAAAGTTTATGTTGGTATTTTGCTCCATAAGAAAATAATTGATTTTTTCCTGCTTACATTGAATAATTCTCTTTGTTATCGATTCGTGAATATGCAGTCTCTTCTTTTTTATTTCTGATTCCACTCTTATTTCTCAAATCAATACTATCTATCTTTTAGAAATCTCTTTATAATGTGTAATTGGAACTTGAATTTCTCATTGGATTATTCAAATTTTATAATTAAAAACAAGTTAAATGATATCAGTTAGAATACAATAACTATACACAAGTTATAGAAATTTCAATAGTTTCTTTTATTGTTCATGGTATAATGAGTCAAATTAGCCTTTGTTGAGATGCCAGGTAAATTTGATAAAGGTTATTTTTCAAATAACTTATTTTGTGCATGCGTCACAATTTGAGGACCTGCATAAGAAGAATTGTAAATAGTTTACATAGTTTATAAATTGATTTTATTATTCTATTACATATTTGACCTTGTATTATTAAATTTAGAAGTTAGCATGCAATTTCTATTTTATACTCTAAAATTTTATTTGGTCTCTTATTTTGAATTGCTTCCTAAAAATTCATTATTTCTGACAGTCTATCTAAGCTCATTTTAAAATGTGGGCTCAGATTTTCTTTCATTTCCCAACTTTGTTATCAACTCAGATTTCTTTATCTCAATAGCATTCTCAGGTTTTTTATCAGAAATATTAGGTTGATTATCTTCTACTTCTTTTGGGTTATTCATTTTTTCATTTTCCTTTAGTTGCCTTAATTATTTCTCAAAGTTTTTCAATTATCGTTAAAAACCACTATTGGGACAAATGACAAATCTTTTACTCTTAACATACGAGAAGGCTTCACTATATGTCCACCCCTTGTTTCTCATAAGATAAGCTATAACTATTGAGGCTGACCTCGAAACTCCAGCAGCACAATGTACAAGAACAGATCCAGATTTCAATCCATTCTTGATCTAATAAAAGGAGTCGTCGAAAAATAATGCCACATTCGCCTATTCTGAATCTAGAATTGAATATGTCTCTTATGATATTATAAGTGTACCTTATGCGTCATTCTCTAATCATTATATCTGATATTAAGTTAGCATGCAACTGTTAATACTGTTCTAATTCCCTTGTTGTCAAGAGTGGGCTTGTCTTCAGCAGCAGTGTAATCACCCAACCATAATTGATTCCCATTTTCCTCATGAATAATATTCATGGCTTAATAGGAATGACCCATATTTCTATACATCATAAAATTTATTTAATACTGAACCTCAAATCGAATTGTGTTATTTATAATCAATTAGAAAATAATATAAGAATAATGAATTCATAATTAAATGTTCTCCAACAGTTTAATAAATTCGTCTTCTTCTATGACTCCGTCCTTGTTGAGATCACATTTTTACAATATGTCCTCCCAAGCATAATTATCAATTTCGATTCCACCAAAAATACTTTCCAATTCAGATTTGCTTATCACTCCATTTCCATCAATATCAAACATCTTAAATGCTACTTTGATATTATTAATCGTAATTTTCTATTATTAAACTAAAGCAGCAGAAATGAATTCAGTAAAATCCACTTTCCCCGACTCATTCACATCCAATTCTTACATTAAACCATCAGCCATAATCTCAGCTTTTAAATGATCCACATCTGCACTCAACATTCCTTTCAGCAATTCCTCCTTTGTCAATACTCCATCCCCATTCTAATCTAATGTCTTAAATGTTTAAAACAACTTTGAACTCTCCTCCTTATTTACCAATTGAACAGAAATAAACTGAAAGATTGCAGCTTTCAACTTATTCTAAGCAGTAAATTGACTTAAATTCTTAATTAAATTAATATCCTCAATCTCATTCTATTAGATATTCTAAATCCAAGGATGATTAAAAGCCTCCTACATACTAATCCTTTTCTTGGGATCCACTATAATCATTTTCATCATCAAATCCTTTGCCTACTCATTTGTTCTCAACCATCTCTCATTATTTGTATTCAATTTTCCCTATCTTGCCAATCTCAAAGTCTCAATATCACTTGCTCCCTTAAATGGAGGTCTCCCTATTAGTAAAATGTACAGGATGACTCCACATGACCACACATCCACTTTCTCATCATATCCTGAATCTGACAACACTTCTGGAGCAACATAATAAGGAGTTCCAATCTTTTTAGTCAAGAATGACGAGTCGATCATCTTTTCACTAGCTCCAAAATCAATCACCTTTAAATTGGCATCAGGATCTCTTGAATCAAACAGGATGTTTTCAGGCTAAATAGTTTTAAATTAGGTACTTTTAAATCTCGATGCACAATGTTTTTCTGATGACAATACTAAATGGCTGAAAACACTTACTTCATGTATTTCGCAGCCAGATTCTCGTTGTAATTTGTTATGGTTTTTATTCTCTCCAACAATTCCCCTCCCTAACAATATTCAGTTACTATATAATAATATTTAAAATCTGCAAATATTTCCAACACCTTTACTATATTTGGGTGATCCAAGGCCTTTAGGATTTCGGTCTCTTCCAATAATTTCTCCTCACAATTTATGGTTTTCCTCACCACCACCTTCGCAGCTCTCAAATTCTCCGTTGATAAATGTTTAACCAAATATACTTCTCCAAATTCCCCCTTACCCCAATTTTTTTACTATTTCGTAATGAGCTAAAAACTTTTCTGTTATGCATTGCTTTCTCACCAACATTTCAGGAGTTAATTTCATAGTTCCACTAATAGTTTTTTTTACAAATTCTACTGTATCTCCTTCCTTATGTTTAGTTTAAACTTACTACTATTCAAGATCTTTTGAATAACCCTATTCTTTTGATAATGAGTTTGATTTTATAAAGCTGGTCTCTTTGTCATGAATTATTATTTTAGAATGATTATTAGGCTATTAATTGATTTCCAGTCCCTCCGCAACTTCATTTATTTCATTTTCTGGATCCATTATAGCTTACTTTATGTTTACTATTACCTTTCTCATCAGTATACAATTTAAAAGAGCAACAACCCATATTATTATTATGCCAATTAATAAATATATGATATATTTAATAAAGTGAAATTCTCAGCCCCTCAGTCTATCAATAGGTTATTATACTCTCATCCTATTAAGCCATTCCCAGAGAAAGAGATTCGTATTTCATCAAACACAGAATGAGAATTAACAATAAGAACTTCAAACTTGCCAACAACCAAATCAAAGCGTATTGTTTACTGCCTTATAATTTAGGTTATTCAATTGTTCTTTGTTTGTTTTCAATAATTTTGATAAAGCCAAATTTCTCATTTATACTTTTTATAATTTATAAATCATAATTATGAGTTTGAACTGATTAATTTATCAAATATATATTAAAAATATGATTCTGCTTTCGTATTTAAATTCTTCTTTATTTATTACTACCCTAAAACATTAAAATTTTTCCAATCAAGTTACAAATTATTATCTTCTAAATTTAACTTAAGAAATGTATTACACTGACTAGATTTTATTACAGTAAATTATCTCACTTTTCAGATCAAAGAAACTAAATCAGAGTTTAAAACAGTTCATTTTTAAGAGATCTTATCTCTTTTGATATGATAAATCATTAACAATATGTATTCAAAAGAACTTAATTTTATAAGGTTTATTATTTTAAATTAATAATAGATAATAAAACAAAGCATCGCATATGAGGTTAAACCAAAAAGCATTTCTTAACTTATTATAAAAATGATTTTAATTTAAAATAAAAAACGTGTCATAGAAATGCTACTATACTATTCAATCATTTCTAAATAGTTTTTCATTAATAAATGCTCTTTTAAGTGCTTTTTCTCTTTTTATCTCTTGATCAGTCTAGGTTATTGCCTTGATTTACTAAAAATATATTTTAAGATATCATACCTTTTCTTACATGTCATCATCATACAATTAAGTGATAGGTGGTAAGAGTTCATGCTAGGATTTCCGCTTAACAGATAGAAATCTCTCTATCTTTTCATGCTAATCCCCTTAGATGTTATGGGCACTCCTAATAAAATTGACTGGTAAATCCTAAAGAAATTATTGAATAATGTACAGCACCGTAATTCTTCTTGATATAGAATTGAGTGATGTTTTTGGACTCTTTAATAATTTTTCTAATTTGATAAAAGTTCTTAGATTTTCCATTAAATGCAGAACCCATCGGAGTTTTTTCACTTTCCTCTGAATAAATAGGCTTGGATATTCAATATTATTTACTTTACCAGGAGAACCAACGAATTAAAGACTCTTTCGAGTTTCTAATTTTCTAATGGTTTCAGATTCATGAAATTAGTCTAGATCATTAATTTTGGATTCAGGTTGACTTATGGCTTTAGTTTAGGCAATGATAGCATTTTATAATTAAGATTAAACCTTCTATCTCTTAGCTTCTCCTTCATACAATCCCTTTCTTCATAGCTTGATTGGAGGCTAAACTCTAAATTCTGGTGATTTCATTATTATGTAGATTTATTTGCTTAAGTAGAACATCATAATCCTTTTTCATTTGTATGATTAATTTATATTCTGTTTCTTATAGTTTACCCTCTAATTATTCTCTTTCTTTCTGTTATTTAAATAACAAATCACTGTGTTATTTTTCGATACGATATTTTTAAACTTTATACACTCTGTCTTACTCATGCTTCTCTAGGTCTTTTAATTCTTTTCTAAAATCTAATGCTTCTTCTACTCTTTCCTCCAGACTTACCAACTTTTCCTGTGTTTGTAGATCCTTCAGCTTTTTCTTAGGTTTGACCTTCATTAACTCAGTATCTTTAGAGAGTCGATCCTCCAACAATCCTAATTCTTTTTCTTAAGATATTTTTAATTATGCTCTTCATTAATATAATACGAGTACCTTCTGTCTACTTTGTACTTTGTTAGCTATTAAAATTCTTAATAGTATTTATCATAAAAATCGTCTAGCTTTTCTTATCCTATTTCCTATATAAACTTTTCTTTCTTTGATTGATATACGTTATCTCAATTAATTTTGATAATCTGCAATATTTGCTTCTAGAATTCTCAATTCTTTCATTAGCTGTTTAAATAATATGTATTCTTAAATTTTTCAATAAAGCAGTAGCTACCTAATGCATTTTTTCTTTGATGACTGAAAACACTAAAATCTACTCATCTTCATTCAAAATTCTAATGGAATTCATTCAATTCTTACCCATCATTATCCTAATCGAAGAGCTCAAAGAAATCCTTTTCATTTTACAGTTTCAATAATTATACGATCTCACTTCTACAAGCTTCAAAGATTCTCTACACAATAGTAAAGTTTAATTGAGCATCTGTCACAAAATCATTTTTTCTCATTTCCATCCATATTCTCGAGCATTTGTTAGGTGCAGTGATATACATTTCACCTAACATTGGATTGTTATAATACCTTCACTTTTTATTTAATTAATAATGTGTCGAGGTAGATTAGATAGTGCAGAATAGTTAGACTATTATATTTTAGTGCTGATTGTCATTGATTTTGATTCCATTTAATTTATCATACTATTATAAATATAATTATGTGATTATTTTCAATCAAGAAATCTTAGCTGCTTGTCTTCGATTCTTCTGATAAACCAATAGGCTCTTCGTTACAGTAGTAAAGATCATGGATTCACACATTTTTGATGTTAATCTTGAACAATTGAGACTGGGGTATTTAGAGATGCTATTAATAATTTACGATATAATTTATATGAATTAATATGTAAATAATGTTATTAATTTTGCTTTTTATATAAGTAAATTCGTATTTAGATGCTAATAAAATTAAATACGCTGTTGATGCAGGCAATCAATATTATTATAAGGACAGGCAAAAGATATTATATCGCTATGATCAAAATTATAAGGGCGGCTAACAATAAATGTTCTATTAAAAGGTAACCTCAGATTAAAATCATCATTTGATACCTCTTCAATATTTGGATTATTATGTATTCTAAACATCGAGAACGGTATCCAGCGAGCAAGACTTTTTTAAGTATTCGATTACCATGAGGCTGAATGGGAATTACACTTTAATTTTATGTTTCATTGAAGTATAAACTAATTTTATAATAATATAGTCAGAACAAAGATCGGCTCGCTTTTTCGATATCTATTTGGAGGATGAACTAATAAAGGAGTAGTTTGATATTTACAAGGAAGCAGGGGGAATCAATATTCCACTATATTTTGCTTTTGAATTTGAATTTGATGGAAAAAACATTACAGCAAATCGCAAAACGATATATCAGATGAGCGATAATAAGCTGCATTTCGATCTGACCTTCAAAGGCAAAGGATCCTCTGTCAGTGCAATCATATTGTATTAAGGCAAAATAGAAGATATCCTAATTGACTTAGAGAGTGCATTACTTTCTAAAGATTAAATCGAAGCTACTTTCATCAATTAAATTGAATTCATCAAAGCACTGAAATAGAAAGCAGCTCGCTATGCTCATAAATAGAAAGGGAAAGGCAATGAAAATGTAAATACTTTGATGAACTAATACCTCAGTCCATTTCAGAAATTGATCAATAATTTCGATATCGGAAATAATGTGTATAATGAGATTTCAAATGGTTTAGATCCATCTCCTTTAGAATTGTTTTTAGATGCTTTATTAAATGTAATCTATCGAATAATATTTAGAATATTTTGGTTCCATTGGGGAGTGTGTTATTTCAAATTATAGATTTCATTTTGGATAATAAAATTCTCACTACAATTTTAATGACTAATTTAATATTGTATTATTATTGTTTTGGTAACGATAAAACCATGTTTGCCAATGTTCCTGTGGGATTAGTAAGAATTATTTTAACAATATTTAGGTTTTAGACCCAGAGGTTGATAGTGAAATGGAGATCAATTATAATGCATAGTCACCAAAATCGAGACATGTTAATGTATTGAAATCAAAAAAAAAGAAGAAATGATTTATAAAAATATTTTTAATAAAATTACAATTTAATGAGAAATAACAGCTAGTAAAAGGAGAGTATTTCACAATTAAAGGAAGTAATTAAATTTAATTTATTTTTAAGACAATTCACAAATTGTAGTAGAGAGAGGCTTCTTAGAGATTTGAAATAGTGAAATTAAAAAAATTATTAGTTGAGAGAAATTAAGAATATAAGTTAGTATCAGATTAATTATAAGAACTACAAAGAATTTAACAAAGAGTAAGATATATGATGTTATTGCTAGGATAACCAATATATATTAAAAATAGACAACTATGTTTCTAATTTGAAAAAGAAGCTGTAAAAAGCAAACATCAAAATTGAGTCACTCGAATCAAAGTTCTCCTCTTCGAGAGTTAAATAAAATATATCAAATGACGATTCCTTTAATGGAAATGACTCCTTTTAAACAGAGCCTACCACAATTTCCACTAAATAACCAATCCTTAAATAAACCTCTAATCGTTCAAATTAACCTTATTCTGTTAATAAACCAAAATTAATTTGTAAACCTATTAAGGTGTAATTACCCTATCCAAACACTAGTTTCACAGAAAATTAAGAAATATCAGAAAATAGCTCTCTCATTAAACCAAGAGCATTATAAGAATAAATTCTTAACAGAATCCTAGATGACGAAGAATTTATAAATAGTTTCTCTCATTAATGTGGATAAATGCAGACAGATTTGTTCTCCTATTATAAAAATTAGACTCAACCTCTTAGTTTTGCATGTAATTCAAGATAGAGTAGTTTCAGTTTTGCAAATAGTGAAAAAAAGTAGAATCAGAATGTTAAGTAATAGAAATAATCTAATCGATAATGTAAGCATATTTAATTAAGGTTTTAGATCATTCTATGTCTATCGACGAGAAGGAAAACAATAATAAATATTTTAATTGATTAAACTAGTTGTTTTACATTATAAATATATAAACTAATTTTAAAAACATATCTTTAATATTTAATCATTTTTACATATTGTTTTCCCTAATCGCAACATTGTGAGTATTTTACTGTTGCCAATTATTAATAATATTTTCATTATATATATTGGTTTAATTTTATTTAGGTGTTAATAATTGAGCATAGGCTAAACTTGGAGTAAAGCTATTGTTTCTAGTAGTCATTGACGTTGATTAATTTATGGTTCCAATAAGATTTAAGTTTAGAGAAGGAATAGTCTTTTTTACTCTCTCTGTCTTTGGAGCGATATCCTTTTTGTTGGATATTAGTTTTTTCATATCCAATATTTACACATGTTTCTAATGTTGCGAGGAATTGTTGTTTTTTTGTTAACGTTGATTCTAATCTTGAGATCTTTTGGGATTTGTTTTGTTTTGAAGTTTGTTAAAATTTAATTGTCTAAACGAATCAGGAATTTTGAGTATCTAATACAAGGCTTTTTGATCCAAAGAGAGTACTTAATTACTATTATTTTGATTTTAAGTGGGTGTTTGTTTCGATTCATGACTTGATAGATTATTGCTTTTGATATTCTTCATTTCTTGGAGACTTTTAATTATTTTCATTTCAAGTTATTTGATTTCCTGAATTGCTTTATTTTGATCATTTTTTTTGGGTGAATTACTTTTTTTATTCCTCTCTTCTAATTTAAATTTTTTACTATTAAGGTAATATTTGAATTTTATACATGAATTATTCTTTATTTTATTTGAAATCAATAATTTTGTCTCTTGAGATGGTTTAAGAGTGTTTATTTTAAAGTTTAGTTTAGACTAAATATGATAGCACAAATTACTTTAGTCAATCAATCTATTGGAATAAGATTATTGATATCTGGCCGATAAGGGCATTTTTGCTTCTTAAGGATTTTAGTGAGTTCTGGCAGACAAAGACAAGGCAAGTTCATCCAATTTAAGAGATTTCTTGCTCTGAGTCTTCTTCTTTTTAAACCATTAGTATTGCTGTTTTTGATTTGGAGAATCTGATTTTAGGTTTAGCAAACTTATCATTTATTGTATTTCACCCATAGGAGGAGATTCAGGGACTTATAATATGCGACTAATTTCTTAGGAGGGTTGAGGTTTCTTATTAGAGAAACTGATTTCTTTGAGAATGTTATCAACATTAACTTTGGATTATGGTTCAGAATTCTCAGATTACGGTGTGGAATCGCTTAGTAAAGGTTTATCACCTACTATTCCTTTGGGTGGATCAGTTGGGTTCATTTAATTTTCAATTTCAATTTATCTTTAAATTTTGTAAAATTCAATTTTCCTTCGTTTATCATAATAATAATTGAGAATTTTGAGTATGGGATGTTTCAATACCCATCTTGGTAAATCTTTATGAAATTTGTAGAATTCTGTAAGCAGTTTTGATTTGGGAGGATATTCATGCATTTCATAAAATCTTTTAATATATTCATCTTCTTCATCATAACATAGATAATCCTAGGGATATATTTGAATATTATACATGATATAGAATAGTTCTGGCAGTGGAAGTTTTGGATAATATTTCATTAATATCTTTGGTATAATAGTAGTTTTATGAAGTGGCGTATTTATGATAGAGAGTGTGTCTAATCATTTTATGCAGATTGATTTCACAAGGGAAATAGTTTTTGATATATCCTAGAGTTGTTCTCTTGTAGCAAAATTAGCAAGAATAATTAGACATTTTAAAATTAAATATAAATAAATATAATATATTTCAAACAATGTAAACAGTTTGGACCTTAATACATCCAACAAGGATAAGTGTGTAGAAGACTATAAAGAATTTATTGCCATCTGGTTAAGAATTTTTTGGTACTGTAATTAGAGACAGCAGAAATAAATCATGCAAAGTAATTTGATCTATGGAAGCGACTAGGTTAAAGTAAGCTACAAATATTGGCATAAAAAATACAAGTCATACTTTGGCGATACATCTGAATTTATAGCACATGACGAAGACAATTTTTGCAAAGTTGGCGATAAGGTGGTCATCAAACATTGCTAAAAAACAGGGGGCAAGTATTACTATGTAAGAAACGTGGTCATTCCAGTGGGTAGGAATCAATCGGATGTGTAGGATGAGGTGATGAAAGAGCTCTAGTAATATTTGTTGCTTATAATTAAATTAGAAATATTAGAACTTAATTGGTTTAATCGGGGTTGTGATTTATTATTAATACATAAAAATATTTACAAATAATTATGCAAGATTCTTTAAACTCAAGTCTCGACTCTCTGGAATTGGAGATTTTCCATAAGCCAAATCCTCAAATTAAATCCATCCTAGAATATTTACGCAATTAGAATGTCTAATTCTGTACGGATCCAAAAAAGAAATAAGATAATTATTACTCAAGTTCAACTGAATCACTTGATTCTTACTCATTAAAGAAAAACAAATTTTTCCAGAAATGGAGATCAAGCACCTCAATCGAAAATCACGAAAATTGATTCTCTATAATCACTTTAACATATATAAATAATTTCTGAAACTTATAATACTGTCATCCTCATAACTTTTTATTTAAGGGTTGACTTTCAAAATCCTTATGAAAATACAGAAGATACAACTCAAATATTAACTCTTCAATAGATCAGTGTAAAAAACACTGATTTGTCAATCAGTACTTCATTTTTTTTTTTTATTTGCTTGCAATTAAATTATTTTAATATAAACAGTTTATACTCTGCTTTATTATTAATCTAAAATTCTTTATTTAATTAATTACCCAAAGGGCTCTGGTCTGATATATCATTGAGTATTGAAATGCATTATCATCAATCATATTCATTTGATAGATTTGTTGGTGTAAAATACTTCACTCATAATAAATTGTAAATTTGGATAGGATTGCAATGAGTCAAGAAATTATAAAATAAATTACCCGGCAAATCTGGTGTTTTTAATATTTCCCTCTATAATTTATTTAAATAATTAAAAAGATTAGATGTTCGAAGCCAAGTTTGAAGACGGTGTCCTATTTAAAAAAATTGTGGAAGCAATCAAAGAATTGGTTAAAAATGTAAATCTTGAAGCCAATGGAACAGGAATCTCATTATAAGTATTATTTTGATCCAATCATCTTAAGGCTATGGATACATCTCATGTGGCTTTGGTGGCACTACAATTGAACGAGAAAGGATTTAAAAAATACAGATGTGAAAAATCTCTTACTATGGGTTTGAGCATTGAGAATTTATAAAAAATTTTGAAGTGCTCAGGAAATGATGATTAGATTACTCTTAGAACTCAAGAAGAAGAACCTACAACATTATCATTCACTTTCGAATCAAAAAGTATGTTATTAATTAAATTCATACTAGATCGCATAAGTGAGTTCCAATTGAATTTGATGTCTTTGGATTAAGAACAATTAGGTGTTCCAGACACTGATTACTCTTCAGTTATCAAAATGCCATCCAATGAATTCACTAAGATTTGTAGAGAGTTGGGAAATATCAATGAAGCAATTGGTATTGAGACATCTAAGGATGGAATCAAATTTTATGTGAAAGGAGACATTGGAGAGGGATAGGTTTCAGTTAAATCTAATGATGGCGAAAAGAAAGAGGAGAGAGTAGAATGCGATGTTGATGAACCTGTGAACTTAAGCTTTGCTGTTAGGTATACAATGCATTCTATTTCCTATAGATATTTCAATTTGTTTAATAAGGCAGCCGCATTATCACCTTAAGTTATATTGTCTATGTCTCAAGATTAACCTTTGGTTATTGAATATTAAATTGAACAAATGGGATCATTAAAATTGTATTTAGCTCCAAAAATAAATGATGATGAATAATAATGAATAATTGTTTTTTAAAACATATTTTATATATTATTTCTTGTTATGTAATCATAATAAAAACAAGCAATTCAAGAAAGACGCAGAAGAAGTGGGGCTTTGCATGCTTAAACCTGTGAAGAATATTTAAAAGTACTAACAACCATAAAATATAATACAGAAATATGATTAAATTGGACAAATTAAAATAAGGGAAAGCTAAAGAAAAAAAAGTTTGTCAGAATCAGCGTTTCTTAATTTTGATTTCATACCAGCTGATGAGGGAGTTGAAGATATCACTCAATTGAAGATTTTTATCTACTCTCCAAAGTTAAAACTCAATGAATAAGAATTCTTGCAAATATTGAAACGAAATAGAAATCGTTCAATCACAACAGACAATATTCCCAAAAAATCCTTTACCTTCGATTTTGACTTCTTCTATAGAGAGTATGAAGTTAATGAATCTCAATTTGGATTGCATTTCTGGATTTAAAACAACATCAAAAATAAGCATTCATCATTTTTTCAGTGTAATTAAATTGTATTACAAAAATTTTAGAATCTTATTATAAAGTATTTAATGCAGCAATTCTATTAGAAAGAGATGCAATTGTTGAGTAAGAGATCAGAACTGCTAACCCCAATTGCATGATTAAGATTTTCCCATTAGTAAGGAAATTATATATTTTAGATTGATGAGTTGCTGATGGAATCATTGTAGTCTATCATAGCAGAAGTAATTTATATTAAACATATAAAAGATATGCCACATTCACATTAAATCTTGATCTATTTATATAACTTATATAACAACCAATTTATTATCATATCATCTTTCCATCTCTTTATTCCTACTTCATATCTGCTCATTATGGATAACTTAATTAAGTTTTAGATTCACTTTTGAGTACTAATTACAAAAGAAAGATATTACAAGGTTGAAAGGAATAATTTGGAAAATCATTACTTAAGGAGCCTATTTAAATAAGCAAATTAGAATTATGATCATGTGCATTTACTAAATATTCAAGAAGTAATGATTTAAAAAAAAAATAAAAAAATTATTATTAGTTCGTTTTGTTTATTTTATACCTATATTAAACTAATTACACAATAAAGACTTATGAACATAAGATTGATGGAAATTTTATTTAGTTAAAAATGTAAAATAATCATTATGAATTAACTAATCTAAATATTATGATATAATAGAAAATGAAATTTTTTTTTTAGAATTTCAGATTTATATTCAATATATATATTGACCTAAAAAGGATTTTTGATTACGTGATTTATCAAAATAACATTTTGTACATTTGCTGAGAACTAGGGTCCAGTTTGAAATTTTAAATAAGAAATTTATATAAAAAATGTTTAATAATTGATAAATTCTTTTGGAATAATTTTTTGAATTATTTAGATTAGTTCAGTCTAGTTAGACGGTTAGTAAAAATTTAAATACTCAGGAATATTAATTATGTTATTTATATAATATTATGATTAATTATTATTGTCTATGAAAAATTAAGCTGTACAGACAATCGAAACGGGTGCAATTTTTAGCTTTAAAGCTATGGAAGAAATTGAACCAAAGAGATCAATATTACCAAAAAAGGTTGTCAAAAAGAGGATTAAATAACAGGAATCACAATTTATCGATGAACCACTTCCATATTTAAAACCATTAAAATAAAATAACCAAATAAAGTTAAGACAGTTATTGCTACCGAACATTAAATTCTAATAAAAGCCATAAATGTCAAAGCGAAGTGAGCGATATTTGTCGATATAACAGAATTCTCAATAAAGTTCTAATTGCGTCATGTAACTAAGAAGATATTCTCATTATGATTTTATTTCCAGAACAGATAGAACACTCTCATTATACCCCACGTAAAGTTTGGTAACTAGCAGAGCATATATAAAGTAAAATTGAAAATTATATCAAAATTATGATTTTTTTAGTAATTTAGTTCAGCGCTTTCTTTTTAATTTGGGTGTCTTGCTTATCGAGTACATTATCTTGGGGTTTTCGTCTTCGATATTATGTTCTGTGTGTTGATTTTGAGCGTAATTTGTGAGATCTCTAAGTAAATGATTATTTTACCCCTAATTAGTCTTATCCTCTAAGATTCAAAAATAAATCGTAATATTACATATGAATTCTATCTGAATATCTTGAGTTGACCCCATGATTTCCCATTCTCCATAAAGGAAATCATCCTTTCGGTAGTAAGAGTCCTTTTATTATAAGTATAATAATTTATAACAGCCTTCATACACATACAAGTTTAAATTTAAATAAAATTATTAACTACTGTCGTCCTAATTGTTTAAAGGGATCCTAACAGAATAAATCGCCAAAAATTACTAAAACTATTGATTCAATTTGGTCAATGTGTAATGCAGATCCTCTTTGAATTCCTTTAGATTTTGTAAATAAAGACAATCCTTCTTCCTGTTTAACTTGAATCCTTCCAAAATCACATTTACATCCATTGTCAAAGATATAACCTTATCCTAGTTCATCGAATGCAAGATAATTTGTTCAATGAAGAGATTACTATTAGGTATGTCTAATCCCTATTCGATATTGGTGCAATTGCAACGAAAAAAATTCATTATTAAAAATGTATAATAATAATAATTATTATAATAATCGGCAGACATTTTAGAATGTTGGCTATTAATCGATGAACACCTATAATAATGTACCTGCTGTCAATTAATAGTAGATCCTGGAGGAAGATTACAAGAGGTAACATTTATTTGAATGATAGGCGATTACAATAGAGACAATAATATTTATCTATGTAATAACTGATATATGACTAGAACATGATGCTCAATCAACTAATGTATTAACAACAATATTAATAATAAATGCAACAATATTAATAAAATTTGTAATATCAGCAATAATATTAAAAGCCGAATTAAAAGCCAATAAATGTTTAAATAAAATCAATTACTTTAAAACCATTAGAATATTATTCTTAGCAGATGAGCAGTATTCACTATCCTCCTTATGCTTAACCATACCCTTAAAGATAAGCTGTTGAAATTCCACCGAAAGATGAAAGGATCTATGGTTTAAAAAATGAAGTTTCGAAAAGAACTATTGAAGTGCAAACGGATGACAAAATAACTGAATATGAGAAATTCTTAAGAATGGGATTGGGTAATACTATCAATAAGCAATTTGATGATAATTGGGGACCAGAGAAAGATGAGCAAGCACTGTTAAAAGCACAGATGGATTAGAAGTATTAGGGCAACTTTGAAATGAATTTGAAAAATGAGAGAGAATTGAAAGAGAGAGAGAGAGAGTTGGAATAGGCAAAGTTATACTAAAGAAAAAGGTTTAAGCCTCCTGGAATGACGAAAGAGTAAAATTTGTATTTAATTTTCTTAGACAATGGGCAAAGATAAATTTTAAGATTTTTAGAGATCAATTTATTTATCTTGCATTGTACTTTCATAGATTCAGAAAAAATCTAGATAGCAGGAAACAATAGGCTTTGAATTAGAAAGGTGAATAGGCTATTAAATGCTTATAAAACTTTTTAGAAATGTTTTAAAAGAATTCAGCAAAAGTTATTGTTTAGTTTTCAAGTAATAAGGATAACTTAAATATTACTGATAAGAGAAAAATATTAGAAGCAGAAATGAAATAGAGAAGATAGAATATTAAAAATCAAACAAAAAAATTGTTCCAAACTTTGATTTCAAATTTTAATGCAAAAGACATTAAACCAGAAACAATTGAATTCTTAGGATCTATATTTCATAACTTTGAATTTCCTATTTAAAACTTTTTGTTTCTTTTTGAAATAAATAGACTTAATTTTACTCATTTTGGTTAGTTGGATGGTATGACTGATATAAAAGCATAATGCTTATTAATAACATTAATTTTAATAAGAGTGTTTCTACTTAGAGTTATATTAAAGCCTTGGGCTGAATTTCCAGATAGAGTTAAAAAGAAAGAGTTATTTGAATAAAATTGTTATATCGTAGGAAGTTTAATGTACGAGATCATAATGGATTTTCTAAAATCCAAATGGCTAAAAAAGTTGGGTAATTAATCTCATTTACCCTCTAAATATAAAACCTATCCTCGGCCTTTAGGACCATTGTTATCTGATAATTACTAATTGCCTGAAGATGTAGCAGAAGTGAGATAAATTAGATAATTGGAAGAGCCATTAATTATGGGTCTAACAAGTAGGGAAGACTTAAAGAGCATATTAGAGGATGATAAACCATTTTGCATCGAACAATAAAATGTAATATAATAATGGGCTGAAAACATCTATAAGATAGTTCACTAAACTTATTTGCTAAAACAGAAACAAAGGAGAAAGGAGAGATATGAAAATAAAGTGAAATTTATTGAAATTGCCTTCTTTACTAAAGAGGAGGAGAAATAAAAACATTTAGAACTTGCATAATAAATTTATGAAAAATATGAATCCACCTTACCTCAGCCAGAACAAGATCAAACATGAATTATTATATATTCAAACAGATTCTAATATATTAAAAGCAAACTTTTTGAATCCATAGCTTCATATTGTCAATTGATACAATACTTCAGCATAGAATATAAATTTAATATTTTCAATGATTATTATGATTTTCAATTTTCATGTGTTTATGGTAAGCTTGGGATAACTAATAATAAACTAATGGCTTATTTCAGGTTCTCTATATAGAGGATAACTGCTCAACAATATTTATCCAAAGTTGAGTATTGAAGAATTATTAGATTAATCTTGTGAGTGATTATCATTATTTCTTCTTTTTTAAATATCTTCATCATTAACCTCTTGTTTAATTATTTGGCTCTGCTCATTTTCTGATTTTCCTTACTATTTTATTTTATATTACCTCTATGGCATTCACTCCCTTCCTATATTACCTATTAAAAATTCATTTAGTCTTGACCATTTAAAGGGGGTGGTTCTCTACTTGAAACTTTATTCTATACAGGTTTAGTTCCTAATTAAATTGCAATCTGAGGTGGATTCTGACGTGCAGAAATTAATTGAAGAGTTTAATTATCTACTGTTTCGCTTATTTTACAAACTCCCATATGTCTTATAATTATAATAATATAAAATAAAGATTTATTTTCAAGATTGGTTAAATTATATTTAATGGATTTTATTAGGAATAGAGTTGGTCAATCCAGATTTTGATTAATTACAATTAACATAGATTTCAAGGGTCAAAATATTATCAAAGTTTGCTTTTATGGCTTTTTATTGAATCCTTTATCAATATTGATATTAATTGATAAAGTTTTTAAACAATTATATTTAATTTTTTTTAACAGAATTAATGAATTTAGCAATTTCATCAAGCTCAGAAGAAGAATCCTCTTATAATGCTAAAGAATAAGACAGAATATTAAAGAATTCAAATATTTTTAAATAGAAAGCCAACTCTCATTTGAACTGTTTAAAGCATCCAAATAAAAAAGTATGAAGCTATTACAATTCTTATTTATAGGCTAAGTACTATGCCTAAAACGATAAGCGAACATTCTTTTGTTCTAAATGCGCCTTGAATTTGGCATTGAAGGGTCACAAAATAGAAGAAAGTGCTGGAACAGAATTAGAATTCCAAAGGCAAATGAGAATAAATTAATTTTAGGAATTGATGAAATAAACCTTATTGGCTTGCAATTCTAAAATTATAGACTTAAATAACCTTTAGATTAGTCAAAAGTAATTGCTTGAAGATTAAAAAACTAATTGCATAAAATTTTTTGAATAGGTAATTGAAACAGCTCAATAATTAAAATTAACATACATACAAAAGTTTCAACATGATCATTCAAATTTAGAATAGAATATATTAGATTGTCAACAAGCTGTGACGAATTATGAGAAGCAATTGTAGTAATTTTAAATTGACATCGAAAAAAACCACACAAACATAGTTAAAAAGATGGAAATGAAGCCATTTGATGATATAATGCAGAGATATGAGAAGAGAGTTAGAAACATTTAACAATTATTATCAGAAATGAAACTAGAATCTGGAGTAAAAATCAATTAGTTTGATTAATCTTCAATTTTAACATTCATGAATAAAATGTGCTACAATATATTGTTGAATGATACATCATAATAATCAATTAAATCTAGAAGCAATTCAATCAATTTTAATAATCCTTCGATTGATATGAAAGTATTTGATATCTTAGAAAATGACGATATCTACCAGAGCACATTCTCGAACACAATTAAAGATAGCAATAGCTAAAATCCACCATCTCCAATATCAAAATTGCCGATTTATAAAAGTAATGGATCTAATCCAATTTCAACAATCCAGAATTCAAGAAGAGAGAGCAACTCTAATACCCCAGAAAGTTGGAATCATACCAATATCCAAAATTGTGATCAATAATCACAAATACCATAATAGGTCAATAGTCATAATGTTTAGTTTGAATGAGTAGCCAATTGCGATCAATCAATAATAGTAACCTAGTGAGAAGTTCAGTGTACAAGAAATTGTCAAATTGGAACAACCTAAAAATTTAGAAATAACTCCTTTGATTCATTAGAAAAGTTAAACGATCTTGCCATAATCTATTAAGATTTATAATAGTTAAAGAAGTATAATAATCTGATATTTTCTAGATCAATATGATTCAAACACAATTAATAAATCTTAAGATTAAAAATAAAGAAAAAAACAGCCCTCTGTGGATTAAATTGAATAGAAGAGATTTTATATCCTAAATCAGAATTAATAAAAGCCACAATCACAATAGTAAGAGGACACCTTGAAGGATAGAATTTTTAAAGAATTAAGTGGACATTCCAGTGAATCTGTTTACAATTAAGTATTAAAAATAAATACTACATAATAAAAAACGAAAAAGGGAAAGGAGAACACTCAAATTGATTGGACAGGTAGTTTAAGAAATAAGCAAAATTTATTAGCAAAAAAATGAGTAATTAAATTATCGATAATATACTTTTTTCCAATAGAAAATTACACTTTATATATTATATATACGTTATTTTAGCAAAGAATAATAAATATGAAATATTTTTTCATAATTTGGTTTGCTTATTTGACTCTCGGGAATTCAATAGTAGGAAAAAAAGCGTCAGGTAATCATAGTTATTATTTGTTAGAATAGTTCTTCCCACAAATAATGGATTGGCTTAAAAAATAAGAATAGAAGGTGGACTAAGCTTTGGCTTTCAGTGCTCTTACCAAAATAATTTAATATACAGATGAAGAACTATTTCAAAACACTGAAAACTCAGAGTTTATCAAGGCATTTTAATAATAAGTATTCTGTTAGAGTAACATTATTAAGATATTGAAATATTGTAAAGAAAAAAAAGAGTTTGAATATGATAGGATAGGAAGCATTGAGTAATTCATAACAGATGAACTCAAGCATAACTCTAATTACTTCAAAATTATGATTAAAGACAAAGAAAAAATGATAGATCAAGATGATAAAGAATTAGAGAAAGTCAAGAAATCCATCAAAGATCATACTAAATTGCAAGATAAACTAAAAGATATTCAGGAATTGCTCCAAGAGATTGAAATTAGTAAAATGAATTACTTATCTGATAGGTTTACAAATTGGCACTGCTGAAAAATTATATAAAACTTTGGAAGTAATTGAGTCAAAAGCAGTTATAGGGTTGTTTAAGTAACAATCTGAAGAAATATAGCTTTATTTAACTCACGTCGATTTGCTGTTCAAGACAAAAAATTTTCAATAAGACTAAGTAATTTTTGATGTTATTTAAGTTTGAAATACTAAATCTGATTTCAATGATAAAGAACCTTTTGCTAGACATGAAATTTAATTTACAAATAAAAATGCAGGAGGATAATATGGCTACCTTTGAAACTATGAAATTTTTTGAAAATACTAAAACTACTCATTCAATTGCATTAGATTATTTTAAGGATGAATCCATTTAGTTCTTAGGTAATATATTGTTGCTATGATTATCATAGGTAATTTAATAAAAACATGGGAATAATCATTTGAAAATTAAAATGAGATATACAAAGATAACATAGAATTTTGTTAGATCATTGAAAAATTATCAGATGAGACATATAAGGTTGATGATTCTCTTAATTCAAACCCACAATTTAAAAAATACTCACTAAAAAAAACAGAAGTCTAATTCTTAAAGCATTCGAATTGATTTAATAGAGTTATATATATTTTATCTATATATATACATACATAAATTTCAATAATTTATTAAATAATCAACTAATTTGCATGTATTTTTTTAATTATCTTTTTCTAGAGAATAGCTAATTGTTTGTTTCGTAGATCGCTTAGTAACTACAGATGAACTCTATTTTTAATAGGAAAATCTTTTGTATAAATGAGATAAGGCAGATGATAATGTTTATGGTTGTTATCTTTAAAGGCTTTTCTTTTATTATAATGATTGCTATTATGTGAGTGAATTTTATTATTTTTGTTTTTGTTAATTCATAGATTCATTTAGTGGTGAAGGTAGTTGAAAATGCCTTTTCTTTGATTAAATAGATTTGGAAGTTCGAATTTCAAAATTTTCATGAGAAGTGTTAACTTTTAATTTGTTTTAAGAAGGTAATTCTTTTTGATACGAAGATCTTACGCGATATCTTTTGTTGGCGGAGGGACTTGAGCATTTATCTTGAAAACATGATAATACGTTATTAACTTCAAGACTAGGTTTTGCCTTAAAACTTTACTGGTGATGTTATTAGACTTGTTATTATTATTGCAATTAATGATATTATTCAACATACTTAATAATTTCTTTAGTGGATTATTAAGTTTGAAATAAGCTCTCAAACTCTCTTGTTTGTGGAACTTATTAGGGACTTTTTTATTAATTGCCTTAATTATTTGATTCTTTTTGAAGTGATCTTGAAGAAATCAATCTAGAATCAAAACCAGATTTGATATCACTAATGTTGCAATCCAAAATATTTTAACGAGGAGGTGATAATGCAGAGAGCTCTTCTAATTCGCTATCTATTAAATCTGCTAATTATTGTTTCTTCTTAAGTACACTTTTCTTTTTTGGTGACTTATCTACTAATTATTGGAGTTTATATTAGATCTCAGAAATATCTAGTTGAGCATCTTAATTGTCCAGTTAAAATGATGTCGACGATTTTAATGAATTTTCATATTCTAAAAATACTGCTTAATTTAAAGAGGAATCCCTGGGTATAGATGGAATTTCTGTATAATGACTAAAAGGTGTAGATGTTTTGCTTGAATAATGTTCCTCTTAAATATTGTCAAAATTTATGAATTGATTACAATTTTTATCATCAATTTTATCATACTTGGTTGCTTTAGCTGTATAATCCATATTTTCCAATCTCCAAGGCTTTTTCTCTAAATATTTATTTATGCGTAACAAAATTAGTTGAGAGTCTGCCTTTTTTGAAATAAAATACTCTAATTTCTGTAATCTTCTGGAATAAAACTACTCAATTTTTTTTATCATTTTGCGGAAATATTTTTCGACTTCTAAAATAGGACTACTTTGTTTTTCTTGATTTATTACTCCATAAAATAATTATTGTATTTTTAATGCAAGCGTTCGTTATGGTAAATCGTTAATTAATGATTCTAATTCGAAATAACAATCATTCATTATTTAATATAATTAAATACTTTTAGACTAACACCTTTATTCGTTTAATATATATATATATTCAATATAATAATCAACTAGTTCTAAAACATTCACAACATTAATATCAACAATTACAAAATTAAAAAAGAAATTAATTATATAAAAAGCATATCTTATTCTTATCAATTCAGAACGATTATGGTCGTGAAAAAAAGTTAATAAATCGATAATTAACATAATGATGAGGGATATAGTGGAGGATTTATAAGGTGTTGATAGTGATGAAGAAGGCGAAGTTTAATGTAATGTTTTTACTGAAAAACTATTAGATTAAGCAAGTGCTAGAGATGCACCATAAGCTGAATAAAATGCACGGTTTTAAAAACGGAAAGGTTCCTTTGCCTGTAGGTGCTTATAATCCAAATAATTATTTTAATTTATAAGTAGGTGCAGAAATTAAATTATTGTTTTAGTAGATCGTTAGATATTTCTATTTCTTTAATTTAACAGAGAGTAATATTCTGTATTATAAATGTACAAAGTTCCTTAAATGATTTTGGACAAAATTAAATCATTTAAATCAGATTATGTGCCTTCTATAGGTGAAGCAAATGTGTTAAATAATACGAAGCTGCAATTAACCAATAGAAAAACGCTAAATTAGATTAATTGATGAGAGATTATGTCAGAGTAGCAAATAGAGGTAAAAATATCACAATAAATGCAATTAAAAAATGCTGATAAAAATCTAAAGGAAATTACAGCCTGTTGCAGAAATACATAAAAAAAAGTAACCTCCCTCTGTTTCCTATTCTAATATAATGCATGATATCGAAGAATTAATGTAACTCTGCCATAAAAAATAGAAGACTAAATCTAAAGCACCTGATTATCAGTGACAACATTGATATGGACATAGAAGAATATTGTTAATCCTCCTGCAATTTGTTGGATATTCTTATTCATCCAATTACTAACAAAAGAAACATCATAGAGTCTTTGCATGTTTTATTCACATTATTTTCAGGATTCAAAACCAATCAACATTTTAGACAAAAAAATGAAGAAATTAATGAATATAAAATTTTGTAATATTATTTAAATCTTTATTTAAGAAATCATTTTTGGATATCTTTACTCTAAGTAGTTAATGAATATGCTCATAATTTCAAATTGGAAATATTTTACAAAAGATTGAAAATAGAAACTAAAATCAAGCAAGTAAGATTTGAAAAATATGATATAATTTTAGAAAAGTTACGTCCAATAAATTAATTAAACAGATAATTAAATCATTTTTAATCTTTAAAGGAAATCATTATTGGAATATTTATCTTTTTTTCTGCCAAACAAATCCAAATCAGATTAGGAGTTATTGGTGATACATATTATTCAATGCGTTAATTTCTTTTCGAAAATATTAGAATTAAAATTCTCCTTTTAAAGAATGATTTATTCCAGAAATGAAATAAATGTAACTAAAGACAGATTAGTATTAAGTTTATTAGATATAGATAGGTTTTTCTATTTCATACAAGAATAAGAACAAAGAGAGTATTTAATATATTTAACTTTGGGTTTTTTTGGCGGAATTTTCAATTTTAAGTATTCATTAATATTTTGTAAATCATAATAATAATTATTTTCTATTATTTTTGAAATTCCAAAATGTCGACAGAAGAGGCAGTATTCCAATCATAAGTATTAGATAAAAGAATTGATCTCACATTTGAATAAGATGAGAAATTGATAATAATTGAATTAAATCCCCAAATGGTTTAATAAGAATTAAAAGCTCAATTCCAATAATTGAATACAATTATTATCAGATACCTCGACTATGCTCTATAAAATTGTCTGGAAATTTAATATAAAAAACATCAATTGATTATTACATCATAATAAGCAACTGTCAAACTTACTGATAAAAGAATTGTTATGTTTACAAATGATAAAGATCAGCTGGTGGATACATAAGGAATATGGATATATTTGAATAAAAACACCTTAGATTTAATGATTGGATATGGGGAGGCAAGGATAGAAACTTAGGTGTCTATTTATAAAATGGAGTCAGTTCAGAAAAATATCAAGGCAATCACATCTGTTGTAATTTGGCAAGAATCCATTCCCATAAATATCTTGCCAAGTCTTATGTATAACCACAAGGGTTCTCTAAGACCAGTAAGGATTCATACGAAGGATCATTTTATTCCCTCTCTTAGCGAGTCTATCTTACAAAATTGTTAAAATATTTTTCAATTGAATTAAGGAAAATAAGCTAAGCAATTGGCAGCTGAAATTGAGGATTTATATTAGTCAGCATCCTAAGTTGAATTGCAGAAAATTGAATAATCAGAAAGCTCTTAATATCCTTAGAAGGGAGCTAGATTCAGTTTAGGAGAGTTGATTCATCATAGTGTTACAATCCCAGGATGCAAATTAAACTAAATACTCTAAAAGAAAAAAGCAACTGCTTAACAGAATGGTTTAGATCCCTATATGTCATATATAAGGTTGGGCTTAGGCCATTTTAATAAAGATTCAGCAGGTCATTAATTTGTCTTAGAAATTTGGCCTTTCAAACATTATTCATCTATCCATGATCATGCAGGATAATATGGGTTGGTTAAGGTCTTATAAGGAGTAATTGATATAAGCATTTATGCAATTTTATCAAATGCTAAACATTTGATGAATCCGATAAAAACGCTTACATGCAATCAAAATGATATGACATGGTTGTCTCCTAAACTAAATCAAGTTCATTAATTAAAAAACTTCTATCCATAAACAACTATAACTTTATAATGTTATAAGTATTCTCAAAAGAGTTAAAATAAAGTTAAGAATTTTGCATATGTTGCAAATGAATAATATAAAAAATTTAATCCTGTCTCAGATTTTCCAGATATAGAATTACATTAAATTTTTAAAGAATTGGTTGCAGAATATTCTAATCTGCATACATTAAAATGATTATTTATAATGATTCATGTATAATATTTGGCTTAAAAAGTGACATTTATAATATTTATAAACAGTTGTTTAATTCCACAAATTTTTGAATTTTGCAAGGACGAAAACAACCATAAATTGAAGCTTTCCTTTTAAATTTAAATCAATTAATTATTTTACATTAATATAGTTTCAATAAATATTATAATATCTAGTAGTTGCAAAAATACATCATCTCTACAAAAAAAGCGTTTTTTGCAGCCATGTCTTCATTCCATCAAATATTTTAGAAGTAAATATTTAGAGTATATGAAAATATGTCAAAAGTTAAGGAGTAGGTGTCTTTTGCTTCCTTAAAGCTTTTAAGGGCATTTATTGAAATAAGCACAATTTTTATAAATACAAAAGCAATATTCTTCTCTAAAAAATGATTGCTGATATAAATTGAGACAATATTTCGAAATTTTATCTCGTTTTCAAAGATAAAATTGAGGTAATTAAAGACTTTAATAGTTAAGTATTAAAGGTCAATTAACACAATTAAGAATAAATTTAAAGATTAATTTGATTGAATAGAGTAATAAAATTAATTCTAAATTCTATGACGTATATTCTTTTCCTTTTTATGTTTTACTACTTTTTCGTTATGTTTTTCTCGTTTCCTCACATTGAATCATGAAAGGAATTTTCATTTTCATTCTCCGAGAGGAAAAAATTGCTTTTCTAAATTTTTCTGTAAGATTTTCACTTAAATATATTTAAATTCCCATTTTTACTAAATCACCGTAATAATCAATAGAGATTCACTTTATTGTTCATAATGCATTAAAAGTACTTTAAGAAAATAATTTAAATTAAAATAGAAATAAAGTTACAAATTCAGGAATAGTAAAGGGTTATTTATCTAAATATTAAATAGTAGAAATTATAAAATAATCATTTAAAGTTAAATTTGAAGTTTAAATCACATTGAATAGAACTAGATAGTCTGTATTTGTATTTATAAAAATTAATCGAACAATATCATTAAAATCCAATTTTATTTTAAATTTTATGGCCACTCAACCTCTCCTTGATACCTTGCCAACAAATTTCCATAAAATGCCATCAAATTATGATTTCTCACACAAAGGTAAATTGCATATATTTAACATTGAAAGGAGTTAATTGGAAAGATTACGAGAAAGACTTCATATTGAGAACAGACGCTGTTTGGGAAAAAGAGTAACTAAAGGATTGGTTTAGATTATATACAAAGGTAGAATAAATATAAGAAATTAGTGTGTTTATTTTTATACTACTGGAAATAAATATTCTTTGATGGAACCTGATTATATTTATAGAATCTATTCGAAGGATGTAAAAACTCCAAATCTGATTATTTAGGGGCACTTGAAGATTGCTTATTCCCATTTAGATGAACTACTCCTACTGGGAGAACAAATTGTTTCCAAGTAGGATTACCACAAAAACAAAAAGTTTATGCGCCATATCCAACATATCAATCACAATAAGATTACTTCACTTTATACGCCCTTAGATTTTAGAAATGGTTTGATTGCGATTAAGCTGAACATTTCAAAATGGATAAAACAGAAGCAGATTACCTTAAGAGAGCTAAGGTTTATCCTTGTTACGCAATTTTTTATGAAGCTGCATATGCTTGCACTGTAATTCATATGTTTGATTTCCTTATGGAATTAGAATATACTAGAAGATCAAACAGAACGTTTGAATATAATCACTTTCAACATGAAATGCGTAGACCTTCAACCATTTATGACTCTCTTAAAATGCAGAAAGAGTTAAAAAGACATAGTGATTTATTATCAAAATAAAACAAAATAATTAGAAAACTGTGTAATTTTGGTTAAAAAACTCAACAGGAAATATGCCAAACATATTTTCTTTCTATCGGGCTCGGAAAATCAAATGTATATTCTATTTTAAATAGTTAATGATCATAATTTACATTGTTGGATCTATAAATAAATTCATCATCATCTGCCTTAAGATATTTTTATTTTGCTTTAATATAATTATATTTTCTAAACATTTTATTCCAGAATCAGTGAATTATGTACCTAGTAAATTATGATATATTAGAATTGTTCTAAGGAATATTCATACCTATTTTACAAATGTCATTATATTCTACCATCAGTCTAAATTAGTGAAATGATCGGGTTATTTACTTGATTTTTGAATCCTAGTTACCTTATATTATTAATATAATTAGATAACATTTTAATCAAGTATTAAGTCAGACTAAACACTTATAATTCTAGTTAATACTTTCTTTCCACTCTGCTCATCTTTAATTCTACTTTAATATATAATTCTTAAAAATGATCTAGGTGGTCTAGAATTTATTTAAAGATTTATTTTATTGCTTATTGTTTTAAAATTGAAGATTCTTACATTCGGTCTTATAGCAATGATAATTTCCAAGTTAGTCATTCCTGCAACATAATGGATCTAATATTAATGCCAATATTTTGATTCTTTAATAATAATTCCATTATTTATTCATCATCTAACAGGGTTTTTGTATGTAGAGCTGTTCTCATTTAACAAGAATTAAGATCTTTTTATATTGCTAAATATTCTTAAACTAAATAAACATGTTTCTTTATTCAACGATTGTTAAGCAATTCATAAGAGTGTTAGAGATTGCATCCAAATTTGCTTCATTCTATTTCAAGAATAGCATTATTTTCATATGAATTAGAAAGTGATCAAATGATTATGATTAGTAAAGTGAGCTTTTGATTTATTAGCTTTTAATGACAATAGATAAAAATCTTCAAAGTATTACTCACCTTCTTCTCATAATAATATACCAATAATAAAATAATTAATATTATTATTTTTAATAATTTTATAACATAAAAAAGTTGTATAATTTTCAATAAATTCATAATATATTATTTTATTTGATAAAAAAATAAATAAAATGAAGTTTCTAATTTGTTAGTAATTTGTCAAGGATTTTTCTTCACCAAAACAAACAATTTTGAAATTTGAATATCAATATATATGGCATTCATTTTTTATTTTCATGACTTCAGATATTCATTATCTTAGCTATTATCCTGATCTCTCATTTTAAATAGAAAGAATTAAAAGAATTTAAGAACTTTAAAAATAAGATATTATAATTATTTTATCTTGGTAATAGTCAATTTGTCCATGAAAAAACTTCCGATTGATTTTCAAAAATAAAGCAACCTTTAGATTAAAATAAAGATCTTAAATCATAACCTTAAGAATTAACAAATTCTCCTTTTAAGATTACAGCACCTTTAGCTTCCAATTGAGGATTTGGAGATAGAACTAATTTTGAAATTTAAGCTAAATATTAAATAATTAAAATGAATACAATTTTGTAAACAAAAATTATAGTATGATTAAATGTTAAATTCTGCTTGCTAATCTTTCTAAAGATTATTCTGAATATTTTATCCAGTTTGGATATTCCACAAGCGAATAGAGTGATCATTACTACCAGATGCCAATGTCGTACCATCAAGTGAGAAACAGACTGAGAGAATTCCATTAGTATGGCCATTAAATTTTACTTTTTAACATCCTGTCCTAACATCCCACAATCTTATAGAGTTATCCGCGCTACCCGACGCTAATTTAGTACCATCAGGAAAGTAACAGACTGACATAACATAATTAATATGACCACCTAAGCGATCTTTTAATTATCCTGTCCTAACATCCCACAAGCAGATAGACTTATCATGACTACCAGATGCTAATTCGGTACCATCAGGAGAGAAGCAGACTGACATAACATAATTAGAATGACCTTTTAATTTGGCTTTTTATTATCCTGTCTTAACATCCCATAAAAGGATAGACCAATCTGCACTACCAGATGCTAATGTAGTATCATCAGGAGAGAAGTTGACTGACATAACTGCACCACTATGACCCTCTAATTTGATTTTCTATTATCCCCTCTTAACATCCCATAAACGAATAGATTTATCATAACTCCCAGATGCTAATGTACAACCAGAATTAGAGAAACAAACTGAACAAATAGCTTTAGTATGACCATCTAATTTGGCTGTTTATTATTCTGTCTAAATATCATATAATCGGATAGACTTATCATCACTACCGGAGGCTATTGTATGTCCATTAGGGGAGAAACAGACTGTACATACATCATTAGTATGGTTCTTAAATTTGACTTTTTAATCTCCTGTATTAACATCCCATAAGCATATAGATCGATCATCACTACCCGAGGCTAACAGAGTACCATCAGGTGAGAAGCAGATAGTATTAACATTATCGCTATGACCATCTAATTTGACTGATTAAAATTCATTCTTAACCTCGTAAAAACGAATAGAGCCATCTAAACTACCAGATGCCAACGTAGTACTATCAGGAGAAAAACAGACTGATTTTACAGAATTAGTATGACCATCTAATTTTGCGACTTTTTCAAGTGTCTTAGTATTCAATAAATGTATAGAGTTATCTGAACTACCAGTTGCTAAAATTCTTCCGTTAGGAGAGAAGGAGATGAATTTGAAACCACTGTAACTTCGTAAGAAAATTTTTTATCCTCGTTTAGCTTCCCACATACCTATAGAATGATCCTTGCTAACGGATGCTAATTTAGTACCATCAGGAGAGAAACAGACAGACTATATGGAACTAGCATGATCTTCTAATTTTGCTTTTAAATATCCCATCTTAAAATCCCATAAACGGATAGACTTATCTCCACTACCAGATGCTAATGTAATGCCATCAATAGAGAAACAAACTGACTTGACCGAATTAGCATGACCATCTAATTTGAATTTTCTATTTCCGGTCTTAACATCCCATATATGGATTGACTTGTCCTTGCTCCCAGATGCTAATATAGTACCATCATAAGATAAACAGACTGATTTGACAGAATTAGTATGACCCTCTAATTTGGCTATTTAATTTCCTGCCTTAACATCCCAAATACGAATCGAACAGTCCTTACTACCAGATGCTAATGTAATACCATCAGGAGAGAAACAAACAGACTTGACAGAATTCGTATGACCGTTTAATTTTTTTTTTAAAGATCCTGAATTAACATCCCATATACAGATAGACTTGTCCTTGCTACCAGAAGCTAATGTAATACCATCATGAGAGAAGCAGATAGATTAAACAGCATCACTATGACCCTCTTATTTGGTTGTATATTATGTCATCATGACATCCCATATACGAATACACTTATCCCTGCTACCTGATACTAATGTTGTACCATCAGGAGAGAAGCTGATTGATTTGATAGAATTAGTATGACCATCTAATTTGGCTTTTTATAATCCTGCCTTAACATCCCATATACGGATTGACTTATCCTTGCTACCAGATGCTAACGTATTATTAGGAGAGAACCTGACTGACTAGACAGAATTGGTATGACCATCTAATTTAGCTTTTTAATATCCTGTTTTAACATCCCATATCCGAATGGAACAATCCTTGCTGCCAGATGCTAGTGTAATACCATCGCGAGAGAAACTGACTGACTCTACAGAATCAGCATGACCATCTAATTTGAATTTTTTATATCCTGTTCTAACATCCCATATATGGATAGACTTGTCCTTGCTTCCAGATGCTAATATAGTACCATCATAAGATAAACAGACTGATTTGACAGAATTAGTATGACCCTTTAATTTGGCTTTTTATTTTCCTGCCTTAAAATCCCAAATACGAATCGAACAGTCCTTACCACCAGATACTAATGTAATACCATCAGGAGAGAAACAAACCGACTTGACAGAATTCATATGACCATCTAATTTGGTTTTTTAATATCCTGTCTAAACATCCCATATACAGATAGAACCACGACTACAAGAAGCTAACGTAATCCCATCAGGAGAGAAACAAATAGATTTAACCAAATAACCATATAATTTGACTTTTTTTTCTCCTTTCTTTATATCCCAAATATAAACATATTCTAAATCACTAAATGCTAATGTTGTACCATCAGGAGAGAAACAGATAGAATGAATCCTTAATGGATCATCCAATTTATTTAGTTCATCTATTCTTATATTCTTCCATTTACAATTGAGCAACAATGCTCCATTCAAGTTTATTCCTAGAATAATGACATTATCAAATTCAGACCCACTCAAGTCACATCTGAAAAAATTCGCACCACACAATGAAGTATTGTTAATTTTAATGTTTTCAAAACATTATCTCTTCAAATCAACCTTCATTTCAACTAATAAATGAAGAGAATTTGATCCACTTTGAATGAATCTAATATCTATAGAAGTTAGATGTACTAAATATTTTAAGAATGCAATTATATTTTAGTCACACAATATTTTTTCAATTAGATCATGTTTTTTTTTAATATTAACGTCTGAGTAGTAATTTTTGTTATTGAAATCATGATTTTTAATTTTATACATTATTTTAATAAGACACTTAATATCCTTATTGAACTTCTCTTTGTTATACTTTTACTTTAAACCTTCAAGTAGATTGTGCTTTGCCCAGTTTTCATCTTTTGATAAAAAGCTTAAAGAATCTGAAATATTTTCTTTTTTAAGAATTTTAATGATTAGCTCGAAGCTTGAGTTATTAATATCTTTTGAAGAAGAATAAAACTTCAAACANNACTGGCCTTCTTCTTGCAGATGTTTTTTTTTAGCACACTAAATTATTCGGAATTTCTTTTTTTTTTTCAGCTTATATTAATTGGTTAAAAAAGTATTCTATCCACTAACTATGAACAGAAGAATTAATTTTCTTTACTTTTTAATAAGCAGCTTTGTTGGCTTTACTGAGTTTATCTTTATGATTCAGTAATCTCCTTTCAACTGGGAGAAAACATTTTTTGCTAGTTTTGAATAAAATTTTGTGTTTGTAATATAACTTTTAGTTTTTAGTAAATTTCTAATTGTGGTAAATTAGACAAAATATTAGTTCATAATTAAGAAATTATTTGACAACAGAAAATAGATGAGATTAAATTTGGAGAGATTTAATAATTAAGAAAAAAAAATTTATCGACAACCTTGTTATGGTCCAGTCGGCTTTGATGGATATGCTAAACCTGAAGACTTACACAAAGGTTAAAAATGGTTTGGTATTATCTTACTTTTTTCTTTTCTTAATTTTTTAAAAGGATTTATTGAAACATAGTGAAGACTTTTTGAAATGTGATAAATTTGTTTTTAACTACCTGCTTTATGTGAAGTCTAAAAATTCAATTGCGAATTCAGAAAATCTTCTATTCACAAATACAATTTTTTTTCTTAGCTAACTAGGAAAATTTGGTAAATGGTTTTGGATTAAGAATTATATAGTTCCAAATTTATTGTGACTTTCTATTTTTCCCTTTCTTCATTACAATTGATAATCTATTTATCATCTCCACCTTGCACAAAATGTTTGTATTCTTAGTTACTGTTGATTTAAACACTTTCTTATCCACAATTATAAAATTATTTTTTGGATTAAGAATGGATGAACATCTCCAAAATTCTAATAATTACTGTCGTTGCCAAGCTCTAGCGCCTAATCTAGTACTACAATTGATATTCCTGATGCCAAAGTTATGATCAAAAGACATTCTTAACTAACTATTATTAGCTGTGTAAAATTCTTATTCTAACAAATTTGATATTTTTTCACTCCGTTATATATTATTTGTTTTACAAGAAAAAAAACTAGTGGATTGATACTAAAGCATTACATACCAAAATTCTCAAATACGTGATAAATATGATTAACAATTGCTCTAAAGATTAGACATAAGAAAATTATCTGCATGAAAAAGATGATTTATAGGAGTCAGGAATGCAAAAGAGACAAATAGTGCTATCAAAATTTGTTTAGGAAAATTTGAACATCGATTCCAAGTGTAAGTTGATGCTTAATTTCAATATATAATCCAGTACCATAAAATCACTTAGAAAATGAATCAAATTTACGCACAGTCCCTTTATTAAATTGTGATATACAATTTTAATTGTCGAGGGAATTAGATGACACAAAATCCCCACGTTGTTTTTGCTCAGCATTAGAAACTGAACTGCATCTATGTGCAAACACATTCAAAGTGATAATACAGATACTTGAATTAATAATTAAGTTGAAGTTGTGCAACAAAGCTAGTTTTAACTGATCATTGGTTAAAGGAGGTGTTCTTTTGTGTTAAAGTAAGACAATCATAATATAAGAAGTAGTAATCTGTATGAAATGTAGTAAAAAACAGTAGTGCATATATTATAATTTTAATTATAAGAAAGTTATGCATTACTTACATAGGGTAGAAAAAAAGATTAATAAGCTATATGACTTAAGAAAAGAATTGAAAATTGTTACACATCACTTAATGTTCATAAGATTCCTTAATTATAACCAACAGCAATTAATTGTAGACGCTTTTGTATTTCCAGTACATTTCTTAAGTAAAAAAGTTATACATACAAATAGTCAGTAGTTTTAGGTCAGTATTACGGTTTTCGACTAAAATTTGAAGGGCATCCACTATTCTTAGAATAATATATTAACATGCAATGGACAGGTTAAATTCTACAATACAAACTAGAAGTTGCTGTATACTCAGAACGACACACCTAGAATAATGAAGTATATTAATTGAAAAAGCCTCAACTATATATGAATTTAGGCATCATGATGAGAACAGTTTATCTTACTCCCTTATCAAGATATTTTTGAGTAGCATATGCGTAAGATGTATTTTTAATTGATTGAACGTTGCACTTTGAAGAACATCAGAATCATAACAAGTCTTGCCATTGTTATACACAACTTCTATGCTGGCGTTCCTTCCGCGCCGTACTTGCAG